>NPFG01000062.1:0-139946 GCA_002288965.1 Xylaria sp. MSU_SB201401
TATATATAAAGTATTAGATTTTTATTAGCTACTATTTTTAGTATTTTTCTCCACTTTTATTTTTCTATTTATATTAACTTAGCTATTTTTTTTTATCTTTTTAAATTAAAATTATAATATTATATAATAAAACTATAATAATAATTTTTTAATAATTTTTATAATATTATTTAATTAAATATAAATATAAATCTGTTTAGTATTTATTTTTAGCTATTTTCCCCGCTTATTTAAACAAGGGTTAAAAAGGTGGGGTTTTAAAAATCTAGGTGGTTCGCGAGGCGGGGGGTTCGCCATCCCGACGTCATCCTTATTTTCCGAACGACGCTATCTATCCAGAGAGGGTTGAGTCTTATTGGTCTCTCACTTCTCAGCTAACGCCCAATTGTTTCGTTCTACCACGGAATACCGACGAAGTATCAGTACTCGTCAAAACCTTGGCCGAGGAAACTCAATGCCAGTTTGCTGTCCGTAGCGGCGGTCACTCATCCAACGCTGGAGCAAACAACATTGAGGGTGGCGTGACAATTGATTTGAGTAAGTCGTTAAAGCGAGCAATAAAGTCGATCTTTTCCTGACATCATCTCCGCATAAGCCTACTAAATAGCACGACGTACGACCCAGCCACAGGTCTCGCCTCGGTTGGCCCTGGCAGTCGTTGGCTCAATGTCTATCGAACTCTCGACCCGTTGGGAGTCGGGGTTCCAGGCGGCCGCCTTGGCTCTATTGGTGTTGGGAGTTTATTGACCGGTGTTGGTTGCTCTCTATATCTATACCGCCAAGGTTTCGCCTGTGACAGCGTGCACTCGTTTGAGGTGGTCTTAGCAGATGGTAAGATTATCACGGCAAGTTCAGGACAAAACTCAGATCTATATAAAGCTCTCAAGGGTGGCAGCAGCAATTTCGGCATCGTCACAAACGTCAAAATGACGACATTTCACAGAACTCCCATCTGGAGCGCTTCCCTGGTACATCCTGAAAGCGCGGGTAACACCGGCCAAGCTCACATTGCAGGTATCAAGAAATGGATCGATGACGTTGAGAATTAACAGAACGGCTCAGCTATTGTGTTCTGGCCGTACAGGCCTGCGCTGAAGCAGACTATTATCATTTAAGGCTTGGCAGATGTCTCCGGCACCGCAAACCCTCCAAATCTCAGGGACCTTCTCACGATACCGGGTGCAATCACCTCAACAGCCAAGTTCACTAATATGTCAGAGTCGGCACTAGCACTGAAGCTGAAGGATATAGGTTAGTAGAATATTAGCATGTAGAACTTAACTAAGGCTAACTTTTACAGAAATATCTGGTTCTCTCTCACCTTTAAGAACGACGAGAAAACCCTAGCCAAGGCCGTAGAGCTGCACAGGAATCTCGTAGAAGAGATGAAGGCGGAATCATCCGACGGCGATTTCGAGATGCAGTGTTTTTTCCAGCCCTTGCCTGCCGTAATCGGGAAACACGGACGTGAAAGGGGCGGCAATATGCTCGGTATCGATAATCTAGAATAAAACGCGGTTATTCTACTTGGCTCACTCGCAGTCAATGGGGTAGATCAAGAGGCTTTAGGGCGAACAAAAATGCTAGCGTGGAAGGACGAATTAGAACGGTACACCAGGGACGCTGGCGCTTACGTTCGTTATCGCTACTTGAACTACGCCGATGTATCGCAGGATGTTGCGGCTAGGTATGGTACTGAGAATGTACTCAGAATGCAGGCCGTCTCTCGTGCGTATGATCCGGATGGAGTTTTCCAAATACGGGTACTGGGAGGGTTTAAGATACCGGAAAATTGGGTGAACGCTGACAGCATTTGAAGTCGCCGTATTGTGACTTCCAGCACCGGCCGAGCACAATTCTACCTACAATGCAGCTATGACACATAACGGAGATTCAACGACCATATAGGATAGCGCTCTACATATAAAATCTATTGCAAGTTGAACAGAAGATAGCTAAGTAGTGTCCGTAGTAAGCTGAATAGCCAGTTCTCCTCTTAGTTTCCCCCCGGTACATCTTAGGTACCTATGAGCGTACCCTTATACGTACATTTCCCTCTTCACTTTCCACGTACACCACATACCTCCCAGTATTGCCGTCGAGGCCATAACTTTGCTATTCGGTGGCTAACTCTACTTAAGCGGTATTCACCCAGTTCTACATCCTAGAATTACATGTAACAAGAACAAGTAAACCACCCGAATTCATAGCGAATGGATATAATATAGTAGTTGTCCAAGAAGATTGCAATCGACACTATCATGAGACAGCTATATTGATAAGAATCGCTCATAGACCTTGCCGGTATTGAATACTCGTCGAAGTAATTTTTTTTTTTTGAATCCGTTCTGCCAAGCTGCTTTGAGGCAGTTGAAAAGCTCAGCGCGTGATTATCGGTCGCCTCCTTGGCTAGTGGAACCTAGTCATTTGACATTGGAGAGTCAATGACACTCTCAATCAGCGGTTGATTTATCCAGCCAGCAAGGTCTCCCAATCCATTCGAGTTGACCAATACAGCAATTAAGCAATCGATTTCAGGCAGCAGTGAGATAAACGTGGCATATCCAGCAAGACTACCCCCGTGGGATAAAACCAAGCTAGCATCTTTCCCCGAAACAAGCACTGGCATCCAATTGACGAACATGATATTGCAGCCCAGGCCCCTCAAAACTGCGGGGAAGCTGATGCTGATGCATCCCCAGGCAGTAAGCCTTCTGGAACACGGAAGGGCTGTCGCGATGGGTGTGCGCGCTCGGGCGTCTAATCGTGACGACGTTGATAATTACACGGCGGGTGTGTCTGTATTCGTTCTGATGAAGATCGCATGAACAATATCCTGGATTTTATCAGAAAGTCAAAAGTCAACCGGGCGCTGTTAACCCTTCATTCATTGGAACGATTGAACCAGATAGTGTCCCAGCATTCCAGACCTTGGTGTTGGTCGGAGAACCAATGTCGCCGTCCCTCAAAGACGCCTGGGCCGTGCCAACTCAGCTCCTGAAAGGGTACAGTCGCCGTCGTCCGAGCAAACTACATTTCTTTTACTTATCCCTTGCACTCCTATGCGTGCTCCGCGATTTATCATAGGCGTACAATCACCGGTAAAACCTTTGATTGGCTGCCACGCCCTTGTTTGTGGCTTCAGCAGGCCACGAGAGCCTTCGTAGCAACTTAAGGGATATGCATGCCGCGATCTACCTAGGCCTCCTAGCGCAGAGAAAGCGTGAATCACTTAATTCGCTTCGTTTTTTTTTTTTTTTTTTTTTTCTTCCTCTCTTTTCTACCGCCTTTCTGTCTTCTGTATCTATCCGTCAACATGGAACGTCCAAAAATGCGACATTATTTCTCGGCTCTGTCAGGTTCACGGAAGAAGTGGTCTAGCAAGCAACAGGGGCAGAAGGAGCACCAAGATTCGGACCGGGCTTGTTACCTCTTGGAACTACCGGCCGAGTTGATTCTCGATATGATTGATTGCCTGAGACCAATAGACCTGTACCTACTCTCTCAAACTTGCCGC
Organism: Xylaria sp. MSU_SB201401; assembly: GCA_002288965.1. Classification (NCBI taxonomy): domain Eukaryota; kingdom Fungi; phylum Ascomycota; class Sordariomycetes; order Xylariales; family Xylariaceae; genus Xylaria; species Xylaria sp. MSU_SB201401. The sequence goes on from NPFG01000062.1 coordinate 3,518, forward strand.
ACGCTTCGAGCTATCCTCAATAAGCACACGAGCGCTACCATACTTTCAAAAGCCGAGCGATTCTTATACCTTACCCATTGCTCCCGAGAGAACCCCGAGAAATGGGTATGCGGGACATGCATAGCCTATCATCCAGTCTTCATGGCTGACATCGCTAAAAGTCCCCAGGGCCTGCAATCTTCATGTCCCTATGCACAGCGAAGGTCTCGGCGCATTGCACGCACCTTCCACGTCCAGATCGGAATCGAGCACCGTCACGTTCAGCTCGCACTCAAATACACTCGTCTACATGAGAGAAAATATAACTCCCGTATTCGAGCCCTACTAGCACCTCACAATGATAGGGACTTTACTTCCGACATCTCCTTTTCATCACGGCCTCGAGTGGTCAAGGACTACGATGGCAATCTCAGATACCTAGTCTTCATCAAGTGGCGGCAATACGATATTAAAAGAATGGCATCGCAAAGTAACGTGAGCTGGGCCTTGCCGGTTTGTTCTCATATCAAGATGGATTCGTACCTTCCGGCGGCTTCGTACCGTCAGGCATCGTACCTTCTACAAACTCCACCCAACTTGACCGCCCTTCTTCAGTGTGCCGTAGAGAGAGCACTTCAGGATAATGACAAGCATTTTGGGTGGTGCTCTCATTGCGCTACTGATTTTGAGGTCCAAAATCTGGGCGAATGCCTAGAACTACATGTTTGGCGAGATCTTGGGACAGAAGATTCTCTTCTCGGAACTGTTTTGAATACCACCGATGGCAGGATGGAGGCCCCGGATTACATGGACTACGCCACCAAAGGCCCTTATTACAATCCTGGAACAATCCGGAAGCTCTATCAGCGGTAGTGGGATAATATGCAGCAGGAAGATCAGCTGCCTACCAAAGGAGGGTGGTAACCATTTGGTAGATGAATCAACAGAGCACTCCCTTCGAAGTTGCGATGTGAGAATTAATAGGTTTGCTCTATACTATGCGGTTCTATGAGACACCAATCAAGGCTAACTTATATCACGGCTTTCAAGTGTAAAGAATTTTTAATCAATCTTGAAGGGTCGGAATTCTCGCTTGGGGGGTTGCAACAAAGGATGAATGAGGTTACACATCTCATCTTGATTAGGGTTAAGCTAAGTCTGCTCTGACTCGCAAATTATCCCTACACCATCAAATACAGTCAAGGATACAATGCAGGTCAGTTGGCCTCCCTAGCCATTGCTAGCCCATACTACTATGTATCAGCTATCTCTCATCATAATAAGTTTTTGTACGTGTTCCTGATGTCTTTATCAGACAACTGCGGAGTATGTGCTTTCTAAAAATTCACCCGATCCGCAGTAAGAAAATATCCAAAGAAATATAAATAGGGTCGGTTTAGGTTGTCATACATAGAGGAAAGTCAACTGGATATAGTTACTGAATTCTCAGGATGCTGCCTTGGCAGCTAACACTGGGTTTGTTCCCGCAGGAAAACACGGCAATCAACCTAAAGAAGGAAGAAAGGTTTTCCGGCATAACAGAAAAAGTGGAAGAGGCTGGTTATCACGGTAACATCGAACTGTGAATGGCAGATCGTCAGGTCCGTTGGTCTCGACATGGTAATGCTGGACGTGATGGTGATAGTAGGAATTCAGTGTGTGTCTTTATTGCACCGAGGTGGGCCTATACATACTGTTGGACTGTTTACCCATCTAACGGCGTCGTTTTTGAGTGCAACAGTCTTATTATGGGGTCAATTCTGTAAAGGAAGAGGTGGCCGAAGATCGCAAATTGAATATTAAGTGTTCTTCTCATATGAATATGCTGATACTTTGTCAAAGTGTACGTCTTCAGATAAGACATTTGTATGATGAATGCAATACAGCAGAAGCTAAGTGAAATGCAAGAAGAACGAAATGGGATCACGCATTTATATGGGACAGTTTCATCTTATGTCTTTCCAATTATGATAGTGTCGGTTGAAAAAATTATACTGACAGAACTACCCATTCACGGATAATATTACGCCGACGTCAGGATCAGACCTTACTCTTCACTCTATAGGCAGTGATGTAAATTTACTAACCAAGTGTACATCAAGATACGGGTAAGGGATGAAGGCGAATGAGACATTTACTGCTGAATATCAACAAGGCTTCCGTTCGATGGTTGTGTTAAGTACAGAATTACCCATTGAATTACGCGGGGCGCTCATGTATTACATGTGTATCAACTACAGTGAAGGGAGGGGAGTCGGGTAAGACAGACTTAGGTGAACATGACATACCCCAAGTGTATCAAAAGAAGCATCAAATAACCACGCGTGACGAATCGTATCGCGGAATTAAGACACACACGGCTAGTTACTCCTCATTTTGACCGTAATACTCAGCTTGGCGAGGGATGTCAAAGTCGTGGCATGATCCATCAAAATGCGGAGAGCGAACGATCACGGCTGCGACTTCCTGGCTTTCGCCCCTTCGAACCACGCTCATGGCGGAAGGTGTACATATATAAAGAGGATCATAGCTCCCTAGGACTTGACAACATATCTTAATTCATCTAAAGATCTTTCCGCACCACTCCCCTAGCATATGCATTTCGTCGCCACAATGTTCACCCTACGCATGATGATAGTAGGCTATCTACTAGTTTCCAGGTTTGTGTCCTAATCTAACCCGTCTATCGTATATACATAGTAAACTGGCATGAACGACAAGAGAAGGTAGCATATAACAGGGCATACGTTTCTCAAAAGGAAGGCTAAGGCTATCAATCTGACCACTAACATGATCAATAGTGCGGCCGCCGTCCCAGAGACGCAATCAATCAGCAACCTGAAAGATGGCCCTCAGCCAACACCCACAATCTCGCATCCAGCCCTGCATCCTTCAGCATCGTCGTCGTCGTCGGCATCACATTCCGTGCCAGAATCCTGCTTCAAAACCGTCACAGACCTCCGACATCTCCGGACCACGGTGATCACGCACCGGTGCTACACGCGGACGAGTAAATTCCCAGCGGGTGAGGCCCCAGCTCTCTTCCTCCCGACCATCCGCCCCAGCAAAAAACTCACTCTAGGTGGACGCGAAGTCGGGCGTTGCAGCTACTGACAGACACGCAGGACCCTGCCCGACTCTCTCCTGTCCTCCGCCATCCTCAGATCTGGTCTGCCTTGAATACATCAAGGTGTCGAGCTTGACAGTTCCGTGCGCAACAGATGTGAGCGACATTTAACTTGTTTACCGCATTTCCACATTATTCTTCCCTCACGCCCCTTGAATTCTAAAACAGTGCATCTTGGCGTGAGTCCGGGTGCGGCGAGGAAATCCATGTATATAACGCCCCTTGTAAATGGAAACGATAACGCAATGATATAACTTGACAAAGAGAGACGAATCACTAACTACGAATCATTGTCATTACCGCAGTGTTGCCCGACGACAAGCACCACGTATAAGCCCGATGACTCGGCCCCGTGTCCGACCTGCGACCCGTGCCGCATCCCCACCGAGTGGATCACGTATACGACGGGATGTCCCGGCACGCCCACGATCACAGAGACAAACATTGTCACGCCGCCCCCATATCACGGATGAGAATGAGAAGGGGGGAGATAGTCATGGCCTTCCAAAACAACTCTTTGGGGGATAGCTAGTAACACGTCCAAAAGGATCGATAGCGGCAATGGGAAATATGGTGGGAGGAACAGAAGTCTTTCAGGCCTTGTATATAGCTCTATTCAGTTCTCTATGGGCCCAAATGCCAACAAATATGGTTTGTCTGTCCTTACTTTTGCAATTTACTTTTTTATCGCACAGTAGCTCCTTTGAGCGTCTTGACCGTACACGTGCCGCCATTCGCCGTTGTCAACTTGCCGATCTCGGCCTTGCCTGCCGCCTCGACCAAACTTCCGTCAAAGGCTACCTCGAGGTTCTCCGTCGTGGTGAATCCCGGCTGAAATGTCTCCCAGATCTTCTTCTTGGGGTTAAGGACGCCCTCGGGTTCGCCCCGCCAGCCGTCGAAGCATACGCGGTCACCGGCTTTCGAGTCGGCTGGAGGTGTGACAAGCTCGACGGGCCCCTTGTGGTCATCTACTTCACCTTCCTTCAACTTTGGCGATGCGGCGAGCACCATAGCGCATGACTTTATGCCGCGCATCTTGACGGGCTTTAGGTTCGCGACAACGACGACCTTACGTCCCTGCATCTCCTCGAGGGGTACCAATCCGTTCAGACCGGAGCACACGGTTCGGCAGACCTGACCCTCGTACTCCTCTGTATCGTCGGTGCCAGGCTTGTCTCCCATGGCAATCGTCGAGACGTAGAGACTGTCAGCTTCGGGGTGCTTGATGGCTTTCAGGATATGTCCGACTCGGAGATCGATTAAATGAGGCGCCGGAGGTGTGGCGGCAGCAGGTGCCTTTTGGGGCTTGGGTGCCTTCTCCTTCTTTTCCTTCTTAGGCTTTGCCTCGCCGACTCCAGCTGCCGCGGCTACGGCATCCTTAACCTCTACGGCCTTCTCCACCACGGTCTGAGCCACGGTCTGAGCAGCAGCCTTGGTGCGGTCGACCAATGTAGCCTCACCACCACCAGCGGCGGCGGCGGCAGCCTTCTCTTTCTTCAGACGCTCCTTCTCAGCCTTGGCATCCGTCGGTGGCTTCACGTAGAGAACTTCCTCAGGATCTACCTTAATCTTATCGGCGTCGCTCACCTTGAGGCCGAAGAGACCAGAGTTCTGCACGAAGTCGAGGTGTCGAACGATGTGAGGGTGGCCTTGCTGGCCGGTGCGCTGCTCGGGAGACCACGACTTGACGGTGGGAGCTAGGGACTCGTAGATGGCGATGTCGGCCTTGGAGGGTTTGACGCCTAGAAGCGTGGTGCGGGAGGTGAGGTGTGTGTTGAGCTTGTCGAGGATGGAGGAGTCAGTAGGAGAGCTCTTGAGGCGCTCGGACGTGGTGATCCATTGTTGCACTTCTGTCTCCTCGGTGGAGGAGAGCTTCTGGGCGTCGAGAGCGGCCATGGTAATGTTTCTTATATTGGCAATGCCTCTTGAAAGAGGGCGGATAGCTCGAAGTAGAGACAGTTTGGCGGGCGGGATGGAAACTGAGGAGAGGGAACGGAAAATGAGCGAATGGGTATCACGGGCGACGCGAAGGAGGGGTCCAGTCGAATTGAATTTTGAAAAGTGACCTAATCAACCTAAAATCTAAGCTGCCCCTCCATTTAACTGGTTGACTCAGCGGAAGGGGGCTCCTCGGTGCTCTTCCCGGGTAGCGCCTCTCAAAACATAGATAATATACCGCCACAGATGGCCATAGCCACAACACGCAAGCAGCCTACTTAGTAGCATAGATGTGGCTGGGCCCCGTAGACCCTGTTATGCAATCCCAAGCAACCTCCGTGTTGAGAGCTTGCTCAGTGAAGCTCCTCAGAAAAGCGCAGCCTAATAATCCATCATCACGCGCAATCCCACGACACCGACCCATCCCGACCGAGCCGCATCGAGCCGACGTGACGTGCCCTTCACACTACCCTCCGCATCCCTTGTCGTCTCGGAACGCGAATAATCCAGCAAAATGGGCGGCTACGGATACAACTCATACGGTGTGGGAGGTCTCACGTCCTTCCTAACGGTGGTCGGATTGTGTATGTACCTCAGTCTATAGCAATATCACCACGGCGGATGATTGAATGTTCTCATGGCTGACCACTTCTTCCCTAGATATGTTATTTACCGGCAGCGGTGAAGCCTTCAATGTGCGCATGCGCATTTCAACCGGATCATTTTCGGTGCATCGTTCTGATGAGTATCCTTAGGTCGGAGCTTTCCTCGAATCCGTATCACCCTACGCGTGGGCTAGCACAGGTATTGCTCTGTGTATAGGTCTCTCCGTCGTTGGCGCAGCATGGTACGGTCCTCGATTCTACCTCTACATTCATTATAGTTTCCGTCTCGCTCCTGTCGCCGTCGACGTCGACGTCATCCACTCGGTCTAACCACATATCATCAGGGGTATCTTCATCACGGGCTCATCGATTCTCGGCGCTGGTGTTAAAGCCCCACGCATCCGAACAAAGAACTTGATCTCCATCATCTTCTGCGAAGTCGTCGCCATCTACGGCGTCATCATGGCCATCGTCTTCTCATCTAAGGTCGGATACACGACCGGCGATAACCTATACGATGGGAGCAGCTACTACACTGGCTTCGCACTCTTCTGGGCAGGCTTGACTGTCGGAGGATGTAATCTCGTCTGTGGTGTTGCCGTTGGTATTAACGGCAGTGGCGCCGCTTTGGCTGATGCAGCAGATGCTTCTCTGTATGTTCCTGCCGCATCTTTGTCTTTATGCCCGTCATATAGCTAACAGTTGTCCCCAGCTTCGTCAAGATCCTTGTCATCGAAATCTTCAGCTCCGTCCTCGGCCTCTTCGGTCTCATCATTGGCCTGTTAGTCCAAGGCAAGGCGCTGGAATTCGGAACCGTACAATAGGAAAACCATCTTCATCATGTTGAGATCATCGCAATCTCAATCTGTTCTGGCCTGCTCCGGTCGCTGTAAGGTAGATATAACGATGTTCGAATTACAAGGGGAAGGGGAGTAATGCATTCACAATCCCGCCTAATAACTGTTCGGGGTTGGATCGGCGTTTGGAAGAATGGGCTTTCATATCCACGTCATGGGAAGGTCCAAAGCGCATAATGCATTCAATTTATGCAAACCTACATATTGTATTATAGGACTGTTTCAGCTTCAGGGAAAGCTGTTCGTGTAGCTTGGGTCTTCAGAATAAATAAACGAATAAGCCACACATATTGAAATGAGATGCTGTGAGAGTGGTAACTCCCATTGTATCTTCAAGCCTCTCTGTCACAGTCACGAGTTTATTATTAGAAAGAACCGTATCGTGGGCTTAGCAGTCACGAAGATTCATTTGAAGACTTTATGAGATGTGCTCATCACAGCGCCGGGTTATGGTTCAACCGAGAACATCTAAAAGTTTACAAACTCTGCTCGCCCGCCACACAAAATCTATATCAAGGAGACAGCGTTGATGCTGCATAATCGCTTCTCTAGTATATTCTCATATCATAAGTTCTAAATCATCCACATACCACTGTGCTAATAACTTCTCAGGAAACAAAGCGCTGTTCGTACATCAGCTCATTTTTCTCTTACCCCTATTCTCACCTTACACGGCATAAAAGACAACTGACGAGTAATTTCCGTGAAGGCTATGGATATAAGCATGAGGTAACCCGTGGCCATTAATACATCCTTCGTTGTGGATTATCTAACATCTTCGCTCCGTATCATCTAGCATGCTCTTCCTTTATATTCAAGCTCCACTTATTGTTATGGTATTCCTACAACTAAGACACCGGGGAGCCAAAGAGAATAGAAAGCTCTCTATTTAAATAGCCATCGCATCTCTATTTTTTCATCACAGGTCCTCATACATTCATTAGAGTTTGTAAGCCGAAAGCTGTGGAAGAAAATATGCTAATCACATCATTGCGCCATGTCAGCTCACCGAGAGGGTTGCTGGTCTAAGCCGAGCTGACCGCCTACTGTCGCGCCGTGTCTAAAGAAGGGCACTAGGAACGAGAAAACATTAGATATATCGTATCCTAAGTACGCCAATTTATCCTATGTACCTAAAAGACTTTACCTACAGTTATATTACTTTTCAATTTTCAGACCATAATGAAGTACTTGAGCTGCTGTTAGTCTGCTATATACAGACACGTGCTCGAAACCCGGAAAGACGGCAGCAAGTCTGGCCCAGTTGAAGTGAATATGTATATTTATTTCACTCATTTGTTAAAGTATTCGCCACTCACTGATTCACTCCCTCTCCGTTCCTCTCGCTGGCTATTCTTAGCTTGTCGGCGTTAGGCAACAAGACCTCCTATCCCTTTTCCACACCACGCTCCCCACATCTATCTAGGTTTCTCACCTCCCTGCGGTCAGCACCTGCCCCCTCTCATCGAAAAGGGGGGGGGCTGGCTACATGGATAACATGATATTGACAAAGTCGGTCTACTTTCCTTCTCGCCTGCGACTGGCTAGCTCCAAGAGTCAAACAAGCGAATAGGCATGACTCTCATTTCTTTCACTTTCTGCTCCATCCTTCTTCACTTCGACAGGCTATAGGTTTACCTAGATGGCCGAAGAAGTGGTGTTAATTAACCAAGTATGTAAGTCGTGCAGACAGAGATACGCGATTCCAATCATTCTCGTCACCGAGGTGTTCTGGCCCACCTGCCTGACTACAGAAGATGGGGAAAGATGGAAGGAGGGACGGATGGCGAAAAGAGCGAGTGGAATAAGCGTAGGCAGGATGGCATGACGCGTCGAAGATGATTGAAAGGAATGGTCTAAGTTGGATCGGGGTTGGGGAAATGGTGTATTGTGGCAGGGGAGGTGTGTATATCGACAATGTGGTGTAGTCTACCTGGTCGACCATGGGGTAAGTATACTGAAGACGTCTCAAATTCCTTCTCCTCGTTATCGAACCATCTTTTCGTGTACCGTCTGCTTCTCTTAGCTACAGTCTACTTGCCCACCTTGGTTAGTTAAAAGATAAAGTGGAAGGGGAGGAGTAGGAGACAGGCACAGGAGGAAGAACACAATACAATCTCATTGGAATATACTTTATTTTTCCCCTATCTATCTATTCCAACCACCTATGCATAAGCGGACTCGCAATCTAGTACCATAGCTGCAGAGAGAACTCATTCTGTTGGCTAGTCAGAGGCCAGGTGTCTATGCGTCTTTCATACCGCCTCCTTGCTTTATTTCAGGTCATGATAAGCATACCCCTGAGCAATGTAGCGTAAGAACTGAGAAGGAGTGTTTCCAATTGTTCGCCTGTAGTAGGACTCTGCGTGTGGCGAACATGTATGACACGCTGTTAGGGGGAAAGTCTCACGCATAAGTCTTACGCATGGATGATATTCCCGCAGGTAGGACGTGAGGATGGTCGGATCCTAGCTGCATCTTGACCCAAACTTAGGTTTAGACCTATAAGACAACACATTCATGAGGTGAAGGGGGGATGCCCTCACACCGCTTCCTTGAGGTCGTGAGGGCTATCTGCATATTGATGACTTCAGTAGAATCTTCGGGCTTAAGATTGCGATCTTGAGACTCCAAGGTTAGTGGGGTCTGGCATGCGAAGTCATATACTCTTCCCTATATATATCAGCGAATGAGAGGCTATTGGACAACGTTTCCAGGTGGCAAGCCCCTCTCCTACTAGGCTAGTGTTACAGTTGGAAGGTGTCCGTCTCCGTATCGAGCTCAGTCGAGTGCCCGTAGGAATGGGCAGGGTTGTACCACGTAGCATATCGAGTCGAAACTTGGTCAGGCGCGGTAGCGAACGGCTCAAACCACATATCCATAGCGGGTGACCCTGTGGCGACTATATCAGCCCTGTTTCAGGAGGAGATGGACAGACAAGAGGGGCACCCGGCTGAAGATATGCTATTTAAATTGGTAGACTGTCTGTCTACTAGGGATGAGCAGGCCATATGAAGACGTCATTGGCAGGCGGAAGGCCCGCCTACTCGATGGTGACAGATGAGGACCGGATAAAGCTGTAGCATGGATGTATTCACACATATTCGCTATATGTTGTGGCAAGAATATACATCAAGCATCGATGAAGCTCGAATCGGATTGTGTGGAAGATATGAATACCTCTGCTGCCTACCCGTGCGGTGACGCACTTACCTCAATCAGCTCCCAGTAGAAAGGCACAGGTACGGGTAAGATTCCCCAGCCCATGTCTCTATCTAGCGTTGGAGATATGGTCCTAGAGATTGGATGAGATTAGTGAAGGATGCCCACGTAAAGTTGCCACCATAGTGAATTGTGTCTCTCGGGGAGCCTGGTGCTTTGCCCAAGCAGTAGGTAACGGCGGGACATGGCAACTGAGGTTGCATGTGTCCACGCGGCGTCGAATGAAGCCTGTACAGTAAGAAGGCACTGCCTTAATTAGGGAATATGTCGGTGGTACCTTGAATGAGACTTGGTCATGAGAATATCTTAAGCCCTATATCAACGATTCAATTACTTCACAAGTTGTACTCGAGGGGGGCGAAAATTTCATCCGACCATCCGGAACCAGCTGATATGTTCTTTGCTCAGACTCCGCCAGCGTTAACGACACACAGAAGTACGTGACGAGGTCATATTCGCGTTGAAGTGTCTAAGCAGGGTCCACAACGAACAGCCAGCTAAGGTGTGGCTCAGTTCATGCTGTCAGCATCTCATTCGCAATTGATAGAATAAATTTACATTTATTCAGGCTTACCGTATCACGTTTGAGTATTGGCCTAGGACTCCTTGGCTACTTCCGCTGAAGCCGGCAAGACAATTACGATGCAAGAATAGGAGGTCGGGCAGGTTGATTTTGATGAAGAGTTCCGTGGACGATAAGGATACGCATGAGTCAAACATGCTGTAGTACCCTAATAGCGTTCGCCGGGCTGTGCGAGCATAAGTGTGCGTCATAATTGTTATCGTGTATCCTGAATATCTGAACGATGGAATTTAAAGGTTGTTTCTTAGAGTTGGTCAGTCTATGTCCGTTTTGGGTTATGAGGATGCGTGATTCTCGCCTACTCCGACCGAGGTTGCATGAGCCGAGCGCGCTTGGGGCATTAGACATCGTGAGGTGAAAAATTTCAAATGCGAACTCTATGCAGTCCTCTCCACTTCGGAGGGGTGAATCCTTCCGATTAAACCTCGCCGGTTAAACCCGTAAAGTCGTATCGGCTTTTGATCGTACGCAACAGATATAACCCCCGCAACATCGCGATTCGGATTACCATGCAACCGCCCGAGTGCCGGCCGTAGCATTCCAGATCAGCGTCCAGGCTTCTAGAAAACTATAACTGCGCACCGGGCCAAACCAAGTCGCGCCCACCTTGCATCTTTACGGGGCATGTAATCAGGGCGCACCAATAAATCCCCAACGTTGGCATGCATGCAAGGGAACGGGTCCCAATGCCGTGGTATTCTGGAATGCCCTGGCCTCCATCCTCACTCACCGACAAAGGCGAATGCGACTTAGCCAAACCATTCCTATTTAGCGAGTGCAGCTGAAATGCATCATCAGCGGGTGTTGGGATTTGATATAACCACATGCTCAGCTCCTATGATGACGTCGGGGATCCTGAATATCGTATCAATATCACTACTATGCCTGGGGCTTCGAATTGTAGGACAAGCCCAGATTCGTTTTCGATTTCTGATTTTTTTTTTCTCCCTCTCCTTTTCTTCTTCTCCTCCTCTTCCTCTTGTCGTGTAATACACATGTCCAGCATGCTTCCTATGAGATACTCGCTGGTATAGGCGATATTGCTCTTTGGAATTCTATTCGATTTCATCCCCTATCTGAGAAAATTAAACCTTCGATAATTCTAACTTCACTTTCGAAACTTGAGTTCTCGACAGCCCATTGCCGTAGCCTATCTAGGACGGCGTTTTGGATTGGTTGCACTGCCGGCACAAGGTGGCTAAGGCGTGCTGAGCTATCCGCCAACCAAAGGATTACAAGGGTGGCCATGCAGTTCTGGGCGAATGTCCACAAATATGGCGACCGCTTATCAATCATGTCCACAACATTTTGCAGGTACTTTACACATGAATCGATACATGTTTCGCACCTTTCTAAGGCTACGGGCACCGGGAGGTTGAAAGGATCCGATTCTGGTAAGGGAGATAGAGGTGATGATCGACTGTCCTGATGCCTGGCAACAGCTTGTAGCAGGAATGGGCGGTAAATCAATTGTCTTGCCATGTAGTATCGTATTCGCAAGACGCGCGAACGGTCGTTTGGCAGCGGATCTATGCCTTTGGGAAACCTTAGGTATTCCGGAATCGAGCGATACCATTGCTCCAGTTGCCGATTGAGTTCGGCACTAAGTGACAGTAGTTTTGGAAGGCCCATCCTCTGCCAAATGCGAACAGGGTCTGGGGGTAGAAGTGAGTATCGATGTGTACTATCTGGATTGTAGAGAGCGCTGAGGATGCGATTAAGAAGCCGCCTGAGTGCATGCTCGGCGATCGCATGAATGTGGTTTCTGTCATCGGATGACTCCAAGCTCTGGGGTAAAGGCATCGTATCTCCTAGTGGTTCAATCCCGCTACGAGATGCATCAATTTCAGCAACTCCATCGCTTGTGAGGTGGTCATTAGCGACTGGTCCGAAAGCTATGAATTAAGGTCGATAAATACCATTCAACCATGAAGCACTGCCAGTATACCCGGACTTCCTCATCTTCAAATTCCACATGCGTAAGATTATTACGTCGGCTATGAGTTGCATCAGTCCTGAATCACCCGTGTGATGAAATACCGGTTCGACGGGTATTCAAGCGTACCTTTCTGAGATGCTGAGAAATAGTCGCGATGCGAAATGAGCCATCCTCAAGCTATGAACTTCAAACCAGTAATAAAATTAGCTTAGCTTGAAACAGCATTGACCGGTATGGTCATTAAGTTGCAAACAGTTCGATAAGGAAGACTTACGAGGGCGCCCCAAATGGGCAAAGTATGAAGATGCTAGTAGTAATGCCTGACACATTGATATACTTGGGCGAAACTCCCACAGCACCTCACGTACCAGCATTTTGAGCGCAGGTTGGAAATACTCAAGCCCAAGAGTCTCCGGGGCTTTTGGGTGGCCGCCCTGCGCCGACGACGCCGCACCGAGACCGTAGACACAGAGACATATGCACGCCGTAATATCATCAAGATCGTGGTCTAAAAGTCTCGCCTGCCAGGATCTAAACGTCCGCGGAGTGAAAAGTGGCTGGTGTGGATGGACATGTTGGAAATAGCTCGCAGCTAGAATATCCACTACGAGGGTTATGTAAGTATTAGTTTTAATAATTGCCCTTTTTGGGCAGCTTAAATAAGGCGTTTTGGCGGGAACTTGTGAGGAGTTGTGGGACGGCGGACAGAGTCTAGCCAGAACAGGAGATAGATTGTTGGGTAGCATTCTCCAGAACCATTGCAGGGGATAGGATGACCGATGGTATTACTCACTAGTTCCAGCATCAAGCAACGGCCACGTCAATGGTCCATCGTGGATTCGATCGAGAACTGAGGGTAAAGGCAATTGCTCCTCGACTTGGAAGAAAAAGTCTCGTGGATAGTCACCGATGACGTCGCGAACTTGTGGAAGGCTTAGCAGTGTCGTGGCCAAAGCGGCGTGGTTTTTGGGGATAAGAAATGAAGACGATTCTAATGATGGATCAAGATCCGCAGGCAATCGCATGAAGAAATCACTCTGCTTCTCTGATAGTTGGTCCGACTGGCTCGCGGGATGTGGGCTTTGGCTCGGTCGTATGTTAAGCTGGTATATCTGTTGGCTCTGCTGCTCTAGGAGAGCCTCGATTCGACTAAGTCGGTCTATGACAGCAGCCGGACCATTTTCTTCAATTCTATGAATCAATACCTAGCTATCAGATACATATTCCTTCTCTTTCTAGGCATACTGGTAGCTTGAACATACCTGTCTGAGGGGAGTTCTTGATAGACACAGTCCGCGTTGGAATCTTTACACGTAAAGCAAGGCCGTTTCCCATCACATTTTCGTTTTCGATGTCTTCAATATATAAGTAATGTTAGCACACATATGTACCTTGGATGCTATAACGGCCAAGTGCAAAGCATAACCGACCGGCAAAAGTCGCAAGCAAGAAGAGCGCCTATTAGAACCGTTAGCAAGTGCTAATGAGCGTGGCCACCAGCCGGAAGATACCATACGTTTCCTTGTATAGTTCATGCTAGAGTATATGCGAGTTCAAGGGGGCAGCTGACGATGGGTGAATTCAGCAGCGATTCTGCTAGTTCCTCAATCAATGCCGAGTATGTTAACTTGAGTCAGGGAGGATGTTGTCTACGTCTTATATGAGTTTTGCCAGTCGATCTACACCACTCCTTATGAGGTAGACCAGCAACAGTACGATCTTTCGAACCTCTTCGCCTGGGAGAGAGGTACCTTATACAAAACCATGACAGTGGGTCACATCTTGTCAAAGAGCGGTCGTCGAATAAGATCGACGATGTAACATGGTATCAACTCGGGGGTGCTTATAGTGTGGTCGTTCTCGAAGGGGCCCGTACCGAGGTGTCGCTAAATGCTAGGTTTCCTTGACCCCTGCAGCTGCTATCGAGCCAGTTATGGAGGAGATGTGCTTCTAATTTCTTGCTTTTTCTCCCTCTAGCGTTTGCACCGCGGCAGGTTCGTGTCTAGCCATAGCTAGGCCCGAGGAGAGAGTGTCTTGAACATTCGACAGATTAGTCAATGTTGTTAACGCGGTCTCGACGTCTTGTCGTGACGTAGGTTTGTGTGTAGAGAGGGCGGATTAGTGAAGATGATTAAGCTAGGTACCTACTAAGGTAGTACTACTACCTATGTAGGTATGTACTTAGATAGGGCTGAACTGGGTGGGAGCAATGACATAGTAGATAGGTCGTGACCGGACTTCGGTTTCTCGGCTGGTTCTCTGTTCTCTCTCTTTCGGTATGGTGCGATTACCCAGGTCACGGCGATGCGGGTATTTGGTGCGGCTGGTTCCTAAGCCTTGGTAGCCGCTACGTATCTTGAGATAGCGCACTTACAGCGGATGTCCCATATAGGTAGTACCCACTGTCCCCAGCGCCTCTAGTGCTGGCTTACAGAGACCTGGGAAGGACGCTTGGGGTGTCTGTTGTTCTGTTGTCATGCTCTCTAAGCGCCCGTCATTTCTACCCACACCTGTCTAGCGTTGCTTACTTATTTATCGACCCTTACCCTTCTAACGGCTAATTATGGATTTCTCCCTTGGCGTATTCGTTCAAGTACCTAGCTGTACGTACCTGCAGATAGATTACATACTTCGATTAGATAAAATTCAAATTCAGCTTTACAGCCCTTTTCACCTACTTAATACTTGAAGAGCTAGGCATAGCTCGTCATCCTAGGGAGGCATGCTACGCCAGCAACCTCGGCATAGACCAAAGTGTTGCCTAAATAATAGGGATATTAGCTTGGGTTAGTGCATTCTGTTGTTGCTGGTTGCCCTTGGTCAGAACCTTGGTGGTCGTGGTGGTCGTTGAAGCCCAGACCACTAGCCCTTTTGGGTAGTATCCCACTAACCTTATCTCCACGCATTTTAAATATCTGTTTTCAGGCAATTCGCCGCCAGCGAAGCTCTGATCTCTTGACAAAAACCTCAACCCATGGTTTCGGCATCGCCTTTGAAATGGGGCTTGGAAATCACCGCACTTCGTGATCGCCGTCGCTCTCCTCGCACTCTCCAGCCCCTCGTGCCGTAGTTTCATGGAATCATCACCCTACGGAACAAGTAACACAGTCGCAAATCGCGCCTCATCGCGCCGCGAAATACCCGTCGGGGTTACATCGTGGCAGCAGGTAAGCAGTTACTGACACTTGGTGCCAACAGATGCGCCGGATATGCATGCTACATATATATAACCTGGAAGTGTGTGTTGTACACGACCAGTCGCCCGCTCGTGGCGTGCCATCCGATGGCGAAACGCGGACACGTCTTACGGCGCGCTTTTCTCACCAACGGCCCGCCCCAAGTAAGACCTTATTGTCAATCTTCCTGCCGGTCTATACTCTAGGGTCAATCAGGGCTCGCCGAAACCGAGGCACTATCTGGTCTCCGGACAGATCTTCTGGTCACGCCTGGGTCCCCCGGAGCTATGAATGTGCCAATGTCGGCGGCGCACCTTTGCTTGGTAACAAGATGCGGCTCCATGCTCCATCTGTCTAGTCTGCGAGCTCTCCACTATCTAGTTTACAGTAGCTTGCTGCACCCAAACATTACTAACTTGCATACATAAAGCAACAATGAGGCATCAATAAGCCTAGGCAGCATTATACGATATATTGTCGTTGACTACCGTAAGCGGTGAAATCGGGCCTCGTCCCCGTTGAGGCAAAGGCACCGTTACACCAAACATACAGCTCTCTTGCCACGGTTTCAGACAAGCTTCTATGTACAGTTACCAGGTCCACTGCGGCCGAGCACGTTGCAACACCGGCTCGAGCTTATCGTTTGGCATCCCGTCGAACTCTAGAGCCATCATCGCCCAGGATAGCACCTTCCAAGTTGTGCTGCTTCTCCGCGTCTGACATTGCCACTTAGATGTAGAGGCCAATGAAGTACCTCACATACGATGCCCTCTTTCGTGGCAAATTGGAACTGATTTGGTATTTGATAATGTCAGACTGGTGAAGACCGGCTGACTGTCTGTGTCTGACTCCGGAACCAACCGCTTAACTATGCCCACGTTTCTACCTTATGACTTCGCAGTCGTTATAGGCTGACTTCTACGAACCATTGTTTATGCAGATAAGATACGCTCATACCATTACGCCAGGACTTGCCTCTTTCAGAGAGGAGAAAAGGGGCTATTTATCGAAAACTAATTATACCTTAAGACTAGTGGTCTAGGACCTTCATATTGGTAACGGCCTTTCTTAGGCGCAATAATATACGCTTAGATTGAGCAATCAAACTCTTCTCTAAGCGAAATGCTTGGGATATAAGTAAATTAGGCGGGCACTCTCGAGGATACAAAGCCTTTCAACCAACAATACAGTATCATCATCGATCATTGTTGAGAATTCAGACATGAACTAGAACGACAGATAGCCTAGCTCTATCTACCTTGGATTCACCACAAGCGAGAGCATGGTTATAATGCAGGTATGCTTTCGTATTGTTTCGGGGGACGTTGAAAAGTTCACAAGGACACATCGATAGGTATGCAGTCGCCTGGTCAGCTCTGATACCCGTTTCTCTCGCCTCGGACCCAAGCTGTCGGGTTTTTGGCTCCCGCCTATCTGCCGCCGGGCTTGCGATCCCAAGAGCTCTCACCGTGCGCCTTACCTTCCTGATGCAGGTCCATGCAGACATAATGCCGTGGTACCGAGATCGCAGCATCCAGCGCATTGGAACGGCCAAGGCGATGGCCGCCTGATCCGGGGCACATCCTCGTACTAAAACCTCTCGTTACCTTCTGTTGGCGGTCTGCCTTTCTACGCTAAACCATACTTGCCTGTATTGGTAATCGTGAGCCAACCGGCTAAGTAGCTGCTGCTGCCATTCGTGTCAAAAAATGTCTCTGCTCAGCTAACTTCGAAGCCTTGAACTTCCATGAGACTTCAGGTTGTAGCATAGCTTTACGAAGACGAGTAAAATGATGCTTTATAGAAGACAATCACAATATTCCATTCTGTCTAATCGTCAGGGCTAACTACCAAGTATAGTTCTCAATGCCTAGAACACGGTATCCGGGTCACTCACTGCTGGTTTCATCCTATCTCCAAGCGCAGTAAGTTCACGGTATCTGCTCACGTGGAAACAGCCAAAATCAAGATTACCATGCAGATAATCACTTACCAGGACTGCTATTCATTTCTTGAACCTGGTCGATTAGTCAGGTTGCACGGAAGGGCCGGATACCAATACCTGTCTGCTATGGTGCCCGAACTGGGCGCTGACTCAAGCCCCATCACTCCCTCTGCAAAGAGCCATATATATTTCATTCAAAGAAACCGAAGACGTCTGGTAGATAAAACTGGCCGTCTCTCGCGTGCGCCAGACCATGTGCCGCGTATGAATTGTGTCTCTCATCTCATTAAATTAGCTAGTGTATAGACATGCCCTTCCTCCTGTGATCATTTCCCCCATTATATATGTCCGCACACCGATAATGGCATTTTGAAACCCTACGCTATTCCAACGATGTCAGCCTATATACCTTGAAAGAGTCTGTGTTCGAGGCCGACCGATTTACCGCGGCAGCGAGAGGCGCAACAATTATCGCTAGAGATGAGGATAGAGCTCAAGTAAAGAGCTCGATTATAGAGCGAGAGCAACGGCACCGATGGTTAGTAGTGCTGCCGCTGCAACGGACGGAATCACGGCGTGACCGGAGCCCTTGACCGGTTGAGGTGATGGCTGACCGAAATGGGGTTGTGGCTTGGTGCTGTTACCATGGCCATTACCATTGCCGTGGCCGCCTGTACCGCACTCGGGTATACCGGTAGGCTCGCTGGGGCCGGCACCCGTGTGCCAGGCAATGGAGGTCGGAGCATTGGGCTCTCCATTTGGCGGCTGCTCCTCAGGCTCACCGCCCTGGCCTTCGCCCTGGCCTTCACCTTGACCTTGACCCTCACCTTGACCTTGACCCTCACCCTCGCCTTCACCAGGACCACCTTCTTCGGGGGCGCCCTGTGCCGCATCCACACAATTAGGGGCTGAGAGGGCGGCTTGGGCTTCAGCGAAGTGAGCATCTGTGGACTGGATTTCCTTCTCAGCATACTCCTGGCCCTCCGCGGGGAATTTCTCCTTGTTGGCCTCAAAGAAGGCGTTGCTTACGTCGGCTAGTAACGGTGTGATGTGTTAGTAACGCGAACGGTTTAGGTTTTGTCCGATAGCCTTCGACTGCGATACTAGTCCATCTAGATGACGATTTGATATGCTAGGAAGGCTTACCGAGGTGTTCAACGAAGGTGTTGACATGAGAGCAGTGTCCACCAGCCGCAAACTGAGGAGCAGCGTCACCGAGGTCCTTGAGGAACTTGGTACCAATTTCCGATAACTGTTGGGAAAGGGGGGTGATAGCGACAACATCTTCCGGGCCGAGAGGCTCCATGGCTTTCGCTTTGTCGACACCAGCGGCGATGACGCTGACGAGGTCCTCTCCAGATTGGCGAAGAGCTGTGATATCTCCACTCTCTTGGAATTGGAGGACATGGTTGTCTGCATTGGCCATGGAGTTGAAGACGGATTGTAGCAGACCTTCGATGACCTGAGGGTCACGACGAATAAGGTGACCGTTGGCGGCGGCGGCGCTAAGAGCACCAACGGCGAGAAGAGCATTACTAGTGGAGAGCTTCATGGTGCCTGGTATTATATTTGGATTGGGAGATAAAAGCAATGTGGGAACTGAATATTGAATAGGTGTTCAAGCGAATGCTTTCTGGTGCAAAAAGAGTAAGTGAGACAAATTGCACCGCGGCATGCCAGGCGGAATTATATACACAACCTTGGGAAAGCCTCTCCAAGCCTCGAAACCGATCGAACGAACTCGACTAATCGCGGAGAAATTATTACGTTTGTTGGGACATTGCTCAGTTTATGAAAAGCCAGAATGAAGGTGTCGTCCTGCTGGATTTTAGTCGCTGATGACCACCTTAGGGATAATTCCATGCTGCGGAGACTGAACCCATGATACAAGACCTGAATATATGCTTCATGCCTGTGCGTTAGCTTGGACTTTGCTTCCACAGCCGAAACCAGCATTAAACAGGCGTGGGTAGTGAAGGGTTCTCCAGTAACCAGCTTTTACCGATCACGCGAAGCCATTCGAATAGCCGCGGGATACGAGGAAGTTGGAAGGTTCTCCGCCTTACACCCATGCTATAAAGCCAATTCTAGCGCTTTTTCTAGGATGTGGTGAACTCTATGATACCCTTGCTTGCATTTATTCGGTCTTCCAACACGTTTTAGGTATACCGATTCGAGATGGCCCTATGCATGCCACCACATCGCGATGGTTCGAGCGTCTAATCTCTCGCATGATGAGTAAGGCGAAATATTGAGAGCTGCATACTTCTTGAAAACCTTTGGAGACGACATATCAGCTTGAGATATTCTGTCTCATGGCGCGTATGTTGCATGAGCGGAAACCGTACTCCCGATCCGCTCACTTGGAATTTGGGGTCTAAGTTGGACGTCGCAAGCCCTAGAGTTAATTCTGGGCATGGACCTACTCACTAATAGATGGTCCTCTTTAACGGCCTGGACGAATTAGCCGACTGGACTTTCAGTAAGCCGTCGAGATGACAAGAACGACGACGGAGGCACTCAGGCACCTACAATACTTGTAAGTATTGTAAGTATTGTAGGTGTGTAAGCATCTGCATTACGTGATTAGGCCAGGCAGCCCGGTACCTACTATCAGAGGTAAACGTTCCTATAAAGGATTTTGAGCACGGGGAGCATTAGATTGTGCAAGCATCGAGGCATTTGTGGTATCATACCGGTTTTGCTACAGGCGTCGGTCTGTCTGCTTACGGAAAACTGTACACTTTAGGTCCGGCTGGGGAGTACTTACAGTACCTAATGGCAGACGCGGGGAGATCGTGAGAATCAGATGCACCAAATAGGAAAGCCAAATCGCATCCATCCACCGACGCGTTCGTTCCTGACGATCCTAGTCTTGGCTCATGCACGCTATCTACAATGTAAAGGTACTGTACCAATCTAGTTGCCAAATATAAATGCGCTAGACTCACCCCGGATCTGACCTCGGGGATACAGGGAAATGTGGATTTGCCCTTGGCCCCTAACCTCCGAAAAGCTTGCCCAACGTTCGATAAGTTCAAGGGCTGTGTCTGTATCCTGCAATTGCGAGAAATGAGTCATACTCAGAAAGGACGCGTTTATCAGGTTCGTCTTATCACATATATTGCTTAGATCAAGTCTTCTGCGTGAATTTTGCTTAATGCAAGATGATTGCGTATGAACTATCTTCTGTGCCCTAGACCGACCCTAATGTTGTGATTTTTTGAGTTCTGATAATCGAGGTCAGTCGCACGACAAGAGATAGCTTTCTCGGCGTCCGCGAATGATCGCACGTTTTGATATGATGTCTTCAGCGTACATTTACATACACCAATGCATGCAAAAAACAATGCACCCCGCAATACAATTCATACTACCTACTCAATCGCACTCGATGCCACTTTAGCTGTGAGCTTGCGTGCGTGCGTTGGTTATTCTCGTGAGAGCCTCACCCCTCTATACTATATCTACCTGACAATGGAACTCATGCGATTGCTATTTCCCACCAAAACCCATAATCTTTACCTCTAGATAAATAGGCCAAAACATTTATGATAAATAAAATAAATAGATGGTATTTCTTATTACTTATCATGTTATCTTTTATATTAAATCTTTTATTTTTTTTCGAGTTTGTCAGGTCAAGTAAAGATAATGAATGAGTTTGAGTATGATAGCAGGCGAGTACGTGGACTTCCTATGCTTGGATGATTCTCGAACCGCTACCTACTTACCTCCTGCCTCCATATTCTAGGTTGCTCAACAAAAGTGTAAACAGCTTTTGAATGACGAGGCGATTACATTTCGTCAACGCTCTCATACACTTACTTCCTTAAGAACCTCCTGAGACTGGGATAGGAATATCACATTGACTTTGTTGTGCCTACCTTTGATTCTGGTTGATGAGCGTGTTGAACCTGGATGCACACAAGCACACAAAAGGTCCTTGGCTACCCTGATGTCTAAATCAGGTTCTTGTTGTATCTATTTATCTTTTCGCTTCATATTCCCTTCCTAATGTCGGAATGAAGTCATCATCTGCAGAATATCTGACCGCGTGTGTTACTAGGTATGTAGTAACTTCACCTTACCTGTAATTATTTGCATGATATCTTACCTACAGTCAAAAAGGCCAGCCCCTCCAACTACTGAGTATCCATCACTGATCAATGCGAATCATCCATACTCGCGGTTTCATAAACGGCTTGGCGCGTCGGTAGCCATCCTCTTTTACTATTCTACTGCCACTCCTACTGGTCGCTCCCCTTTCCCTCGACAAACAAATCCCAGTTCGCCAAGTCCAGATTTGCCTGATTCGGTTGGTCGGGAGCTGTGGTTGGATCCCCCCTGAAGCTTGGTAACCCGTTTCGACAGTGAGCGACAGCAAGTGGACCTCCTTGTCGCTGTGCCTACTGCGTCTGGGCAGCTAAAATTAAGGACAAGCAGCTAGGGGTTCATCCTGTGACAGATTCATTCGCCCTCATCGCATTTCTGCATCTGCCCATCCACGCACCGCTGGCAGTGCCAGGTTTTGGCCAGGGTATAACAAAGATCTGCGCGTTGGCCTGGCGTTACTTAACTGTGATCAACTCCCCATTCGCAGTGGAGAGATTTACTCTCTACGCGCTCAGGCGGCCCTCCATTCTGCTTTTGTTCTTTGCATTCGCTCACTATTGATTTTTGTCACTCGTTTATGCTAGAATAGAATGCTCAGGTAGAGTATTCAGTCTCTCGTTTGACGCCGCCCCGACGACGGTTATCATCGATTCTCCGAGTCGAATTATTACATAGTACTTGATCGAGGACACTGTTGATATCCACCGACCTTTTCCGTCTTTCGCTATGATTTGCTCCGCTGCATATCCTCTCTTAGTTGTGGGCCTGGCTAGCCAGATACTGGCTGAGCCTGTTCGTGAGCCTTACCAGCCGTCGCTTGCTCGCATGTCCACTAGGAATATTATCGGTCTTCACCGCCGTGATCTAGAGGGATACGCGCCGACAGAACTACTTTGCGGGGAAGGCGATACATGCGCCGAGGCGTGTGGAAAGGGGTTTGACAAGTGCAATTCTAACGACCACTTAACACACTGCTACAATCCTTCAAAGAAACAAACCTGTTGTCCAAATGGCAGTGGCGGTGCGTATTCCACTCCATCCTAGTTCACTTTCGCTTGCGCTAATTTTCCGTCAGACTCGTGTGATAATGGATACTTTTGCACTGCTGATGGGGATAACCAAACGTGGTGCTGCCCTGACGGCCTGGGCTTGAAGGAGTGTGCTCGAAAATATAATATCCCGGGACCTCTTACTTCTCAGCTACCATCAACCACGAAGTCGAAGACAACGACGAAGGCTACTGCGACTAAGGAAACGTCAAGTGAAGTTTCACACACTTCAACGGTAACAAAAGAAGCTACTACCACGAAGCACGCGTCAACCAAGGAATCACCTAGCACGAGCACGAAAGATAGGAAGCCTGAGAGCACCAAAACCACTGAGAGCACCAGCACTTCGAAGACGATGACGACGCTTCACCATTCAACCTCGAAGACTAAGACGGAGGAGACCAGTACAACATCTAGCACTACGACATCAAGTACAAGTACCATTATCGCTGAGGAGACCGCTTCGTTGGTTACTACACCGGCTGTCACTGCGCAGACTGCCGCTTCGGAATCCACGACTTATTCGACGTCGCCCGCTGCCACTACCAGTAGTGTGGAGCAGAGCGGGAGCGGTAGACCTACCAACAGCCTGATGCTCCTCATCGTTGGTGCCCTCGCTGCGCTTTTATAAAGCATTGCGTCCGTATGAGCCTCCCGGCTTTCATTCCCAAGACGTACCCATAATGTTTCGTTGAATCACCTCTGTTATCTCATGCCAACGGTATTGGCAGTGCCCCCCGGTCTATTTTGTTACTTGGGAATTGCCGTTCGCGAACCCTCCGTTGACCACGCACCTCGTGTTATATAATGCTTATTATACCTCTTATACCCATAATTTTAGATTTATGACGCTTCGTCTTCAATGCGCTCTACGCGCACAACACAGGAGGCCTATATATAAACAACATCCTGTTGACATCGACAGCAGAGCCCTGTCCTGGCGCTCTTCCCCTTGCGGGAGGTGTCTCAGCCTCGAGATCTAGCCCCTTGGCTAGCGAAGCGGGAATAGGTGTTGCAACCGTGATATTGTCCGAGAAAAAGTAGATAGATCATGATTGATGCTCTGAGGATTTTCTGCCCAACTGGCCAAAAGTTTCCTAACTCGATGAGTGACTAAATGCTGCTAGTGGCTCAGCCATTGATGAAATACCTGCTGAGGGGGGCGGGGGGGGCGATGATGCGAGTGATTAGATAAACCTCTAGAAGCCAGACATTCTACTGTTTTTCGTATACCTACTTAGTGTATCGAGTGTTTGCTTTGCTTTGATTTGTTCGGCTGGTCTGGGTAACATGAATAAGAGCTGTGTCACGTCCGTAGAGCGCGATGGGTCGATACCGGTCTCCTATTGGTAGGGGAGGGCTATACAGTGTATCGGCTCGGCTACGATAACTGTATACTATGCCATCCAGGTACTTCCTCTGCAGGGCTACACAAACGATGGGACAAAGCTTCCCTTCCAACAAGGTGATTGTAGCAGTACAGTGCATATACTTCCCGGGCCTGAGAACCCTAGTTGGCTTATATCCCATGGTTCCCTGCCAGCGCCCGGTTACATAATCTTACAAAACTCGGCGCTCGTGGAAGCGCGTGCGACAGTCGATTCGATTCAGGCCATTTATGCGTCTCTCTGTATCCCTAGTTGGCGTGGTTTGCTTTCCGTTATTCTTCGTCCTGCATTGATTGTAGTTTTCCTTCCAGTGTAAAGCTCGATTGGGATTCCGATGCGACGGTGCTTGCCTCTCGATTGCATAACGGATCACTTACCGTAGAGAAGGTGCTTGCTGTATGGTGTTACTCGATCACGGTTGCTTGCGAATCGGCGCTGAATGAGGCGTTTCCTTCCTGCTCTTCGAGCCCCGAGCAGCCTTTCTGTTGTACGGACACACTTACTCCCATTTGCCCCGTCAGTACGACCTCACCACCCCCAAATTCTTCTCGCCGACCGCCATCCACTTCGACTGTTCACCACCACGGTCTCGAGATCACAGCACCCCACCGCCGTCGCCGCCATGAACGCAGGAAGCCCAACCTCAAGATCGAAGCGTAAGGCGTCTTCTCCAGTTGAGGACCGACCTCTGAAGCAGCTGCGCCACGCTCCCAATGGCAAGAATTCTCCCGGGGATAATACTCCCGACGTCGAGCACACAGGCTTCATGTCCAAGAGCGAGCAGGAGGAGGATGTCCCAGTCTTCTATCAGGCGCAAACTGCCGACACCGCAGAGTGGCAGGCCACCATTGAGAACGTGGTAAATTCCGTCGTCTCAATCCGGTTCTGCCAGACCTATTCGTTCGACACCGATAGTGCTTGTGCAAGTGAGGCGACGGGCTTCGTCGTGGACGCCGAGAGAGGGTAAGAAATCCCATCGATAAACAATCCCTGCCTTTGCTTACCATGATAATCTATGGAAAAGATTAATCCTCACGAATCGGCACGTCGTTGGCGCTGGTCCATTCACCGGCTACGTTGTCTTCGACAACCACGAAGAAGCCGATGCCTATCCTGTCTACCGTGATCCCGTTCACGATTTTGGTATCCTCCGCTTCGATCCCAAGGCTATAAAGTATATGCCTGTATCTGCTCTGCCACTTCGTCCCGATCTCGCCAAGGGTATGTTCCTCTGCGGTTGTTATGTCCAGCTCGATTGTGCCATGATGCTGACTTCTCTCTGAATTAGTGGGTGTCGAGATTCGAGTGGTTGGAAATGATGCAGGTGAAAAGCTAAGTATCTTGTCGGGTGTGATAAGTCGTCTCGATCGAAACGCTCCCGAATATGGTGAAGGCTATAGTGATTTCAACACCTGCTACTATCAAGCAAATGCTGCTGCTAGTGGAGGTAGTTCTGGAAGCCCCGTTGTCAATATTGACGGTTATGCCATAGCCCTCCAGGCCGGTGGTAGATCCGATGGCGCGTCGACAGATTATTTCCTTCCCTTGGATCGTCCCTTGCGCGCTTTGCGCTGCCTTCAGGAGGGTAAACATGTTGATCGCGGGACTATCCAGTGCCAGTTCCTGCTTAAGCCCTTTGACGAGTGTCGTCGTCTTGGCCTAAGTCAACGCTGGGAAGCGGCCGCTCGTGAAGCATTTCCAAAAGCCACCAAC
This sequence comes from Xylaria sp. MSU_SB201401, assembly GCA_002288965.1. Taxonomy (NCBI): domain Eukaryota; kingdom Fungi; phylum Ascomycota; class Sordariomycetes; order Xylariales; family Xylariaceae; genus Xylaria; species Xylaria sp. MSU_SB201401. The sequence continues at coordinate 29,155 of NPFG01000062.1, forward strand.
ATGCTGGTTGCTGAGATTGTTTTACCCCAGGGACCTTCACATCACAAAGTTGAAGAAGGCGATGTCCTTTTGAAGGTGAATGGAGAGATGGTTACGCAGTTCATCATTTTGGACGATATTCTAGACTCCAGCGTTGACAAAACTATCAGGCTAACATTGCAACGAGGAGGTGAAGATATCGAAGTGGATGTCCACGTCGGTAACCTTCACGATATTACGCCAGACCGCTTCGTTACTGTATCTGGAGGGTGCTTCCACGATCTTTCCTACCAACAGGCACGCCTCTATGGCGTGGCATGCCGGGGAGGAGGTGTTTATGTGTGTGAAGGCACTGGATCTTTCCGAGTGGACTCTGCCGATAGTGGATGGCTGGTTCAAAGCGTGGATCACAAGAAAACTCCTGATTTGAAGACCTTTATCGAAGTCATGAAACAAATTCCCGATGGGGCCCGCGTTGTCATCACTTATAAACACTTACGCGATCTACACACTCTGAACACGACTATTATAAACATTGACAGACATTGGTATACGAAGATCCGTCTCGCGGTGCGTAACGACACCACGGGTCTATGGGATTTCGAAGATATAGCCGATCCCTTACCGCCAGCACCGCCAATTCGTACAAAAGCCGCTTTCATACAGCTAGAGAATACCTCCCACCCGGCTGTTGCTGACTTGGTCCGCAGCTTTGTTCGGGTTACCTGTGTTCTGCCTCTAAAGCTGGACGGGTTTCCTCGAAACCGTAAATGGGGCATGGGGTTGGTGATTGACGCGGAGAAAGGTCTCGTCGTCATCTCGAGAGCCGTTGTACCATATGATTTGTGCGATATCTTGATCACCATTGCAGATTCAGTTTTAGTCCGTGGAAAAGTTGTTTTCTTACACCCCCTTCAGAACTACGCTATCGTCCAATACGATGCAAGTCTCGTTGACGCACCAATTCTAAGTGCAAAACTAAGCAAGGACTACATCACACAAGGAGCATCCACGACTTTTATCGGTTTCAATAGAAGCGGCCGTATTGTGCATGCGGCTACCACGGTGACCGAAGTTACCGCCGTCTCGATTCCTGCTAACGCTGGTGCTCCTAGATACCGTGCCACCAATGTTGATGCTATTACTGTTGATACCAGCCTTAGTCAACAATGCGGTAGTGGCGTCCTTGTGGATAGTCGGGGTACTGTGCAGGCCTTGTGGCTTACGTACCTAGGTGAAAGAGTTCATGGCTCCAGAGACGAAGAATATCACCTTGGTCTCGCGACGCCGACACTGCTACCTGTGATCTCCCAAATTCAAAATGGACAGACACCAAAGCTTCGAATGCTGTCGATGGAATTCCGGGCTATCTCCATGTCCCAGGCCCGCATCATGGGGGTATCGGATCAATGGATACAACAAGTCTCGGAAGTGAACAAGCATAGTCACCACTTTTTCATGGTCTCAAAGCTCACATTTGAACGCGGCAACCACCCGACTGTCCTCCTCGAGGGCGATGTCATTCTGACCCTCAACGGAAAGATGATGACGCGTGTAGCAGAGCTGGATATCATGTACACCAGCGATGTCCTCGACGCTGTAATTTTGCGGGAGAGCCAGGAAATGCACCTCCAGGTACCCACAGTCACCCTAGATAATGTCGAAACAGAGCACGTCATTGCGTTTTGTGGTGCTATTATACATGCTCCACATCTCGCTGTCAGGCAGCAAATCAGTCAGCTTCACAGCGAGGTTTACGTATCTGCCAGAAGTCGTGGTTCACCAGCCTACCAGTATGGACTCGCGCCGACCAACTTCATCACCCACGTCAACGGAAAGCCAACACCAGACTTGAAAACATTCCTCGAGGCCGTAGTTAGAATCCCTGATAACACCTGTATGTTCCGCTTTCTGTTATCACTCATTCTAGCAGCGTTTCTTTGTGTATTTGTATACGAATGTGGATTGTCTAACTTGACTATAGATTTCCGAATTCGAGCAATGACGTTTGACAATGTTCCGTGGGTTGTCGCGATGAGGAAGAATGAGCATTATTTTCCTACAATGGAATGGATCAAGGATAGGTCTGAGCCCTGCGGCTGGAAACGGGTTAACTATCAGAGCAGCAGCAAGGCCGTAGAAGGCGAGCCTACCGATGGCATACCCACAACGGGGGAGGATGTCGGTAATGATGGGGAAGCCGCCGAAGATGAGTAGAGCACTGTCTCAAAGTAGCAGTGCATTCTGATTGTATAATTCGGGGGGGTTATATGTTGAGCTTTATCCTTTGTAGCATCAGATAGATTGCATACCGGGTTTAAAAAGGCGAGGAAGGGGAGGCTTAGGGCTCGCTGGAAGGAGCGCGTCAAGCGCGCAAATTCAAGCTGTATAAGAGGTACTCTTCATGCCTAGATAGCATGTGCTTTATTACTCTTATAGACATATTCTGTAAAGCCCATGCCTTAAATCGATGGTAAGCCTCGCGGTGGTGAAGGCCGGTACACGTTGTCACTAGATACAAAGCTCAAGAGAACTACAAGTGTTTTATTATATCCCCATCTAATCGTGGTGCTCCTGATACGTAAATGCCTAAATAGATGTACATAGTACTTGATATTGTTGTAAGGTAAAATAATAAACATTGATTTGGAACGTGTGAGGCAAGTACCCGTGGTATCGCAAATGATCGTGTTGATGCTTGCACTGGGCAACCATGACCGGGAGTGATCTTTCCTTCCTCCCTACCTTTGCGCGCGCATGCCTGACCTCAGTTCCTCTCTCCGCTAGATCCATAAGGTGCTCACTTGTTTCAATCACCCACAACAACAACAACCTGCTCTTCTCTCATCAATATCCTCGCTTCTTTCTCTCATCCACATACCCTAGATTTATAAATCTCTACTACATCCCACTTCTCCCTCTATCCGAAGTCTTTTCTCCTCTCACCTATTCACAGTTGTTATAGCACTATTCCCCTACAGATCGATATCAACCAAGTTGCAGGTTGATACCCATCGACGGTTAGATCACGCGGAACTTTAGTCAGGTAAGTAAGTATGATGCTGTGATGCTCTTGGGGTAGTCTGGTCTCGCTGTCTCTTATATTTTCCTCCTTATTTCCTAGACGTGGCTGAGGGGATATCACGTCCAAGGCCTGCACCAACTCATCATCCCCTCCAACTACAGATACCTATTATCATCATTACTTGCATTGAAAAGTGCCTACACCTCGATCGACCTTACTTCTACATTTCATCTTCTTGACTAGGTAGTGTCACTACCATACCCTACTTCTCCTCAGCTCTTGCCCCATTCTTACTTCAGTCTCCTCTTCCACATTCGACCTCGACACAACATCTGATACCTCAACTTGCAACTTATCTCTCGTCTCTTATCCAATCCCATTTCACTCTCATCCTGCCACGGTCTTCCCGACCATCCAACATTTTATTTCCTACCTACCTAACATCACCACAACAGATTAAGTATTCATCAGCATACCACTCCGACACAATGACGGACGGTGGCATGAAGAAGTGGACTGAGGAGGAGAAGGTGAGTAGCAGCCATCCACTTGCTTTATCATTCGTCCCGTCCATCATTGAATCCCTATAACATTAAACTACAACTGTCAATTCCTACCTTTGATAATTATTTTGTCTTATTTCTCTGATACATTTTATCTCTCTCGGGCCTCAGTACGCCTCATTCTATTCTATGTTACCTACCTCTTATAACTTGTCAAGGCTATCACACACAAAATCCTATAACCTGCGTCTTATCTTGGTGCTTCTCATTTAGTAATGCCTACCATAACTAACGAAACAAGGACCAATTCATCTACCAAGTGATTGGACAGTTTGTGGCCGGCGGCGCAAAGATTGACTATAATAAGCTCTCGTTTCCGAATCGCACCAAGAAGGCGCTTGAGAACCAGTGGGAGAAACTCCGCCAGAAATCCATGGCTGCAATCGGTGCTGGCGGCAAAGCTACGAAGTCCGCCGCCAACGACTCGTCTCCTGCTGCCAAGAACGGGTTTGCAAGTACGTCCTCTCTCAGTCACCTCACCTATCCTAATGACTTTTCTGTCCATTCCGACCCTTGGCTTCTATGTTTAGGCCCATTTATAGAATTACCCTGCGAATTGAACAGCTACAGTACGCAGCCTGATTCATTCATAGTATACTAATCATGATCTTGTCTATAAAGCTCCTGTCAAGGGTAAACGCACTGCACGGGCGGCGGATGGAGCTGATGATGCTGGATCACCTGGTACGTGCTCTATGCCACTCGCTTACCTATCTACCACTTGCTTCTCATCCGATCGTGAACGCTGATAGCCACATGCAGTTATTCCTGCTCCCGCGAAACGCCAGCGCAGAATGGCCAGACCCAGCGGAAAATCGAAAGGTGCCCAGACTCAGCCAGCTGGTGACGACGAAGACGAGGCGAATCTAAAGGTCAAGAATGGAGATGAAAACCAGTCTATCGTCTTAAAGTTTGAAGCCCACTCTGATGAAGGGGAAATCTAATAGTCGCCGACAACCGAGCATAATATGGAAAAAGGATAGGGGCGTGGGTTAAAGTATTGACGTGACTGTTAAAGGTTGCAAAGGTATTGTTCAACATCACATGCCCTCTATAACTTTCATTTTCTTAATCGTGGCGAGACTGGTATGCATCACGCGTGTACCGATCTTCTCACCTAATCTAGCTGCCCCTTGTCTTATCATTCTTTCCATCCTATTCTCATGTATCTACTTCCGTCCTCATGTCAAACCAAGCCAAGCCAAGCCAAGCCATATCTTCCTATTATGCCTTCTCCAACATTCATCCAGCCATCCTACCACTAGATCCCTCGGATATCTTGGAATACTAACCTAGTGACAGTCTTAACAGTGCTTCTCGGTTCGCTCCCGCACTAATCATCGACACATCCAGATTATCAAACCTGAGGATGTCGAGCATCGACTGCACTTTCATTGCAATTTATCGCCTCCCGATATTCATATTTGCCCTTTCAGATTTGCCACGAGACAGGATGATTGACGAATTCAGGGATGATACATGGAAATGAGAAGCTTAACAGGTTATTTAGTTTAGTTTAGTTTTATTTATTTGGACTTTGACGAAGGGCAAATGACTACATTCAATTGAGGTCAATCAAGATCCGATTCAGACAGGAATTCATTTTCATTTGCAGTACGCTAGACAGGGCAGGGTAGTCCATGCACATCCCAGATACACAGATCTTTCCATACTAAAAGACCACTGTGCTCTTATTTTCACTAAGCTTTTCACTTCTTAGGTTATCATGCACAGTGGTCTTCGTCTTCGTGCTATGACCCGGAACTCGGGCTATCGCGTCATCCGCCATGAGCAAGGTTGGGCGGTTATGCTAACGACCTATGCTACCGCGTCACTAGGCCAAGCTGTCACAAGTTACGTATGCTTTATACTGCATGTCTCGCCTAGCCCAGAGATTAAGAAAGTCCCTACTAACTTAACCTGTCCGTGATCGTGCATATGATCACAGATATTGCTCACATTAGACTCACGTCGTGGGAATATCCAGGCTGACGGAGACTCATTAGCGTGGCCGGCAAGCATGTTGTATCATGAGCAAGTTTTAGGATATACTGCCAATTAAGCTATAGCTGCTTTCCTCAACATACCGGCACTGGTGTATATGGGAACATTCATTAATCCATCAACATCTTTCGAACACTCTGTAAAGACCCTTCAGATTAGCTAACTCTAACACGCCACCCTTCATGAATGACTTGGTCGCCACCAGCCTCGCTTTGAAAGCCGGGAACAAGACATGCTCGATGGCCCGTCGGACATGTGCTCTTCTCGCCTTGATCTCGTCTGGCACGTCCTCTTCTACCTGGTCATTTCCCGGCAGTGGTGGTAGCTGTTCGGGCACGTAGTATGTGGCAAGTTCTTTCAGGAACGATTCGAAGCAAGCTTTCTCCTCCGTCCAGTCGACGTAGGGGCCTAGTCGAAGGAGGAACTGTGGGAGCTTGGCCATAGACGGCATATATCCCTTTACAAGCAGCGGAATGCTCAGTAGCTCTCCCGCAGGGGTGACTTCGAGACTGAAGTATTCGAGCAACATTTGGCGCCTCTCAATCAGCTGCTCAGCCACTTTATCCACCACCTCTGCAACGTCAAAGTCGTCATCGTCGGCCGATGTGCTATCCCGCTCCGCAGCTTTCTCTTGCTCGGCTGCGATCCGTAAGGTCTCGCGTAGGTCTAGTCCCGGCTGAAACTTTATCACGCCAAAGTTACCGAAGTCTGTTAGACCAATTTGGTAGAAGTACTCGAAGCACGCGCGGCCGTAGTCTACTAGGAAAAGCTTGACGCCGCCTTGGATGGCGGCAAGCCGTCGCTTCTCGTCGACAATGCCGACGAAAGTGTGGTTAGCAATGATCTCTGTTAGCTCGTGATGCATGTCATCCCGCACGGCCGTGCGGAGGTCTCGTACGCTGGTTAGACGACAGGACGTCGACTCGCGGTCTGTGACCTCATATTCTGGCTCAAGACTAGCGTTCGGTGCGCCATTATCACCTATGACACTAGAGCTTGATGCTTTGTCAGCACTAGGGAACATGCTAGTGATCTTGCGAAGTGAGGCATCTGTTCGCACGAGGTTATTCTCATAGGGGCGTGAAGGCGTCTTCCTAGAAGTGGCCGGAGTTTTGGACGCCGAGTCGTCAGCATCATGAGAAGTGCCGCTTGGGAGAAGAGTACCAGGGAGAAGAGTCTGGGTCATGAAAGTCCGACTTGTGTCCACTGCTGCTAGCTTTTCCCGGATTTTTTCGCAGACACACTGTATGATTTCGTCTTCGTTGAGAAAGTTGACTTCTCGTTTGGTAGGGTGAACGTTAACGTCGACTCTTTGAGGGTCGATCTCTAGGCTCAGGTAGACGAAGGGGTGTCCGCTTTTGGGTAAGAAAGCTGAATAGGTCTGCTCTACAGCCTTCTTAATATTTGATGACTCGACACTACGATTATTGATGAATAGCAAAAGTGTGGTCTTCTTGATGTGATAGTTGGCATTCGTAGCCCAACCAGATGCCTTGAAGCCCCATCGGTCATCCGCGGCGGAGTATTGAATGAGTTCATTAGCCACATTGCCGCCGTGTATCTGACGGATCCGATCTAGTGTCGAAGCCTGCGATTGCACGGAAATGGATGTTCCAGCATCGCCGTGTTTTTTACAAGAAAAGGCAACGCCGGTGCAGTGAATGGAATATCGCCCTACCATGTCGATTATCTTGTTATACTCATCAGATGCAGACCGGAAAGCCTTCCGTCGGGTCGGCACGTTGTAGAACAAGTCCTCGACGGAGATTTGGGTGCCGCCTCTGCCGGCGGTTGGTTTTGGATCTGGCGACTGACCGGGTTTAGCGGGCGAAAGCTTCCCGCCGTCATAGTGAGCTCGCCAAGCACAACTGGAATCTTTGGTCTTTGTCGTGACTGTTAAGTGGGCAATATGGCTGATGCTTGCCAGGGCCTCGCCTCGAAACCCGTAAGTGCAAATGCTGCTCAAATCCTCGAATTTCTTGAGCTTAGAGGTGGTGAACCTCTCACAAAGAATTGGGAGGTCATCTTTCTATGGGGAAAACCTCAGCAGGGGCAAGTATAGGCAGGTATGGGCAAGCTAGATACATACATCGATGCCGTGGCCATTGTCTGTGATCTGCAGCAGCTTTAGGCCACCGTCTTTGACAAGAACTTCCAGCGACGTAGCGCCGGCATCAACAGCATTCTCGATTAACTCCTTTAGGGCGTGCACTGGGGCAACAATGATCTCGCCGGCGGCAATCTTGTTGACAACATCTGGATCCAGAGCCTGGAGAAGGGATGATCGTCAGATTGTGGGATCTAGCCGTGGGACACGGAAAGACTTGCCTGGATGCGACGCGGTGTGTTTTCGTCCGTCGACGACGGAGGGTCTTTCCGCTTAGTGCCCCTTGGCTCATCAATTTCCATACGATCGGCCATGACGACCTCTGGGAAACAAAGCAGTGAAACGAGAGGCTGAGAATTCTCAAGACGTCGAAACTCTAATCTAACTTGGTCACCTGGTCATCCCTACACGTCGCAAAACCTATATTGCCTAGGGCTGGGCTTAGGAGAGGCAGGCTATGGTGCTAAGTATAATGGTTCAATAGTATGGCACTGTCCAAGGCGACAGCTTCCCTGGAAATGGAAGCAAGGCGTTGCCGGCAACCATGGATCGTGAGTAGAGAATTTTGTCACGATCACTGAACGGGACTCGAGACGCAAAAGTGCTCTGTGCCCGCTGCTACGAGGTAGGTCGCATGGAGACAGTTGAAGTGAGTGCTTGGGGAGAGTGAGAGTGAGAGTGACTTAGTCCAGAGGGAGACTGCCATCTTCACAAGGTTGACCAGCTCTGAATCGTGATTGGCTCAGGCGCTTACCTAGTAGTAGGCGCACTTAGAGGTTCCCAGCGGCAGCCACAGGGTACTGAGTCACCTGTAAGTAGGTTAGGTGTCTTAGGTCGCTACTACTGTCGTATGCAAACACAGTGCCCCTCAGTACTGTCCCGGGTGTATAAACACTGTATACACACACTGTATATCAGAGGCACTCATCATCGACACCGGCGTGTTCCTCCTCAAAAGAAAAAAAGCCCATCGACAATATAACGGATTACCTTTCTCAGGAGCGGAACAGGTTACACTGGGCGGCTAGACAAGTCGGCTGTTCTATGGACATAATCTAAAAATAAACTCCTGAGCACACTACCTAATAGAATAGTTAGCTAGTCACGGGCATTTCTCATGGGCTCTGCATTTACTTCTCTGCCGATTTGGTAACCCATCATGTTCATGGTCGTCATCGCATAACTGAGGTCTCCCTCTCGCTTTAGAATAAAAATAAATCCTTTGACCAAGCAAATGGTGGCGGGCGCTATAATCATTATTATAGACAGCATCTCGAAGGATTCCGCGCTAGCTTCCTTCGCGGTCAGCAGCTGGATCGCCCAACGCAGCCCAGGGGATGTGGCGGCTGTGTCCCTGGTCTGGTCCTGGTAGCGTGTGTGCGTTTGGGGGCCGCTTTCTCCTTGGCCCGTCTTCACGACCTCACCAAGGTAAAATAAATGTTTCACTCATAGACCGAATGACCGTGAGGGACCCCGGGTTCAACCAAGCATAAAACATTTCTTGCACGTAATATATACTAATATTAGCTCGGTATTCTCCGTCTCCTCGTTTATACTATCGGTACCAAGGTCACTGGTTTTCGTCGAGTTGCGCATGTTGGAAAGTGTGACCTCATGGGTATTTCAGCTTGGCCCAAGAACGGGTCTGTATTGAAACGGGCAGGCTGTCTACAGTAAAAAGCGGCTTGAGACAAGTGCAAAAACAGCCTTGTTTGGGTGGCTCGCACTCAGGATGGTAATCCTTGTCCCTGGCTTCTCACTCTTGTTCTCCTTCCATCGATAGATGTAGTCTAGCCTCCTAGTCCCGTACCGACCTCACTACACATGCTCTCTATTCTTTCCGCGTTATTACACAATCGCATAGCCACTTGCCCTTACTAACAGGCCGAGTCCTCACGTGCTCGCCATACACAGTTTTACCCCTGGAGGCAGAAAGAATATCTGCAACCCATGGCCTCTCCCTGAGTTCTTCTGTGGGGGGCGCAGCTAGCTAGACGATGGCTTGATGCCATGAGATCGAGAGGCATTGTACGCCGAACTTTATCCATCCTGCCTCCATGTGATAACCATCATAACAGAGGCCATTTTGTTGTTGGGACACAATGTGGTCGGGCTGCCTCATTCCATGTGGGATATAATGTTGCTTGGCCCTGCGCTTCACCATGGCACGCTCACACTATCATGCCTGGGCCAACAATCCCTCAACAGCATCTTCACTACAACATGAGTCAACAACAGGACAGCCGGGTTCGAGACACGTGCTTGTCGTCACAGGACAGCCGGGAGGATGAAGAGAGCTATTCGAACATGGCTACTAGGGGTTCATCGTAGGCGCTTCTGCCTCTTTCCCTGAGTTGCACACGCTGATACTGACATGTGTGACAGAGACGCAGGCTCGGACGATATAGAACCATCCCACACTAGATCGCGGTCCTTCGATCGTAGACCTCGACGATCGGTCATCAGCAGCCTCTCACAACACATCCAGACCGCGCAGGCGGATGATTCCAACGCGGCAGATACAGCTCGAGGTATATCTTCACGCGGCAATCATTCGCTCATTGGCTTATCGCCCCTTTCACCGCTACCTCATGCGATGTTACCGACTAGGAAGCGGTCCCTCGAAGAGGTATTGGGCGACCAAAGTCGGCCGGAGAAAGATAAGCTGTCTGCCGAGATCGATGAGCTGGCGGGAAAGCAGCCGCCATCTGGCCCTCCCGAAAGCTCTTCCAGTGCCCGAGATATCTCGGCTACTGGGTCCCACCAACGAAAGAAAAGCAGGACCAGTGGAGAGCCATCGATAACCCGAGCACTACCCGTCAGGACGAGAAGCTCGGCAACAAACTCCGAGGAGCATGGAAACAGAGGGGAGCGGAGACGTTCGCAACGCATTCGCAATGCCTCTCATCATGACAAGCCATCGAGCTCAAGCTAGTTATTCACGCATCTGTCAGTCGTTTCGGAAGATTCATTTGTTGAGTAGTCTTCGCGCAAGTACACGGTCGTCTTCATTCGTCGCCCTGCCATTATTTCATTCGTTCAGCTAGGCCGCACTATACCCAATAGAATAGAGAGTAGTTTTCTTTATCGCATTTCCTGACATTTGCTTTTGCCTTTTGCAACATGGTTACGGTTTAAGGTCAGTGCGTATATTGAAGCAGGCGTTATCGCTTGACCGTCACCCAATTTGGCACTTTGGGCCCAACCCCTCTTGGCCAAAGTTCGTATTCATCGATCGGGTCAGACCAGCGACGCAGCGCAATACAGAAAACAAGGCAGGCCGACTGTCGGGCTCAATGGACGGTGCCGCTGTGAGGGATTTGCAGGGCGGGGGCGGGGCGGGGGCCAAAGGACAGCAGGTAAGGCTCAATGAACCTCGATTCTCTAAGACGATGCCAATGACGCTGTTCTCTACCAGTAGGCTAGTTGAAGAAGAAACAAGCACTTGCAGGTAAGGCCAGATAATACTAGTCAGTGTCAGCATTGGCGATTCTAGATGCCGATTCGCTATTTGAGAAATAACTCAATAACAACACATAGACCTGGAATCATCCATCTTGCATATAGTCCTCTCACATAAACTCAAATCTTTTATTTCATCTTTAGTCTTTACGTTTCGATTTTGAGGACCCGTCGTTATATCTTCTATAGTAAATAGGTTATAGATAAAAATCGGGATATGCTCGGTCGGAATCTAGCTTATCTATTAAATTGTTTCCTAGTCTCAAGGCGTCGAGGTGATGAAAGAAAAAGATAATAGACCCAACAACATCAGCTACATGGGTGGGTATGACATCTTTTTCTTTTACCGCCTCGGCGGCATCCTGTCAAGCCTGTAAACTACATAATGGCCATTCGTCCACGAGCGGTGCATGGGGCCAGTGATTTGCTCTCCCCTAGTCTAGTGTAGTTCGTCCCCTGCCATATGGGCCGGTAAGGATGTTTAGTTCCCGCCTCCTCGCTGGGGGCGTCGCCTAAGCAGTATGATGGCGCGCCAAAGCGGCAAATCCTGCCCTCCAAGATAATCACCGAGAGCATTTTATGCATGCCATACATGTTCTTGTTCTGTAACGTAATCGGTCGACCAGGGTGCCGGGGACAAACAGTGTATATGAATTGTCGTGATAGCTTCTACCTACGCCTTGAGCGATGCTACTCCGTCTCTCTGTCTTGTCATCTTTCGTTGGCGCTGTGTGATGAAGAAACCTGCTTCAACTGGACTGTATCTACCCACTGTCGCATTCGGCAATTCAAAGGCGGATCATACCTAGGTACCTCCAGTAACTTGACCACCTGGTCGGCTGCAATGCGACGGCGGTTCGGACAATTTATAGATTACTACCCACCTACTTGGTATCACTGCAGGGCAGGGAGAGAGAGGTGGAGCGAAGGATATCTCTGTTCAGCTGCGTGCTTGTATCTTGGAGTGTCAGCCTTTCAACAACTTGCGGACGAAGTCCCTATCTTCGTTGAGATCCTTTTGTTTATTTGACGAATTAGGTACTTAGCTACGTATCGCCGGAAGTCAGGGGTACATCAGTAAAGGCGGGCAGAAACGTGCAAAAGCCGGGCTTCACATGTATTCCAAATGACTGGTTGCATGGCATAGGCCATTTTATTGCTGATCTCCTCGGATATTGCGGTGTGCAGTAAGTGGCACCCACATCCTGCTGCAATGCAGCTATCCTCGCCTGGCCATCACCCAACCGCAACACACGGAGATTTCTGTCTCCCCTGCATGCATTAGAGATGACCTACAGATGCGAGCCTAATGCATACAAGATATAACAGTAACGGTAGACGTTACTTGGAATCAGGCTTCGGAGCCAAGACTCGCAGCAAGGTCTGCTTGCCCCTCATCGGTCTGCCTATCTAGATTCCCTACTGCCTTGGTCACGGTGCCGAGCGAGACGGCGAAAAGGATGACCCAAGTCGATGGGACCCTTGCGCTTATACGCAACCCAAGGCAACCTACAGAAACATGACGTCTTGGAACAGTTGGAGAAATGCTACGTTTTGAGGACAGGTTTAAGATCCATGTAGGAAGTTATCTAGAGAATTCTCAAGCAAGGGAGGGACCTTATCTGAGCCTTACATATGTATTACTACCTAGTAAAGCACCTAAGTGGATGTTTATGGTGAGCGAAAATCCACCGCAAGAGCAGTTCGGGGAAGAAAAGAAAAGAAGAACAGCAAGATAGGGAGAAGGAGCTAGATTTTGAAGGGAGTAAGTTGCTGACTGCACAGCGCGGAATGCACTTCTATCTCTTCTCCTTCCTCTTCGTTTCTTTTACGATTTTCTACTTCTTGCCTAATTTCTAATCAACGACTTCTCACTCTTCTCGTGCTCCAGCTGTCCATCGTTACTGTTTCCAATAGCCTATTCAACGCTCTCCCACTCTGATCCAGCCATCTAGTATCTCGAACCCACGAATTTCTCAACCGAGCAATTGTCCTACTCTCTACGCAATGATACTGAATGCATAAAGTCTTTCTCAGTACTAGTGTGCAGTTACCTCAACCCCTTATACAGGACACATGCCGTTAACCTCCTCATAACCTAGCACTGTATGTAAATTCTTGGTTTACGTATAGCCGGAACGCGTCCTGGCCATGCTTCCTGGAATTAGATCGGCCTCGAGCCGACATCTACCTTTGTGACAGAATAGTCCCGGGTCGCAAATCCATGGTAAGCACAGGAGATAGTCTAGTAATCAACAACCAACGCAACATAGCACTCCTTTACACTCGGTGTATTCGGTAACCGAATAGTAACGAAAATAACCGTCTCACATTCCCCGGAGTAGTTGAACGGTGAGCGTAACGCGCCTCCTAAGTTCGATACTAGGCATCCACCCTTACTGTCGTTGCCCTCACCACTGCCACTACTTACCTGCCATATAACAAAAAGGCAGCTTTAGGGTTAGGTATTCTTTTACAGGGTTTCGAGAGTCGGTCAACCCAACAGTCAGCCGTGCGAGTTCCTTTATCCCATCGACACAGGCATACCCAGACGTGTTCGTGACCATACCGACGGTGGTGAAAGGGACCGCTCTTCCCAACGGTTAAGCTAATTTCATCGGCTCGGACTAGCAGACGGTCGAACGAGCCAGCGCCCTAGGGAAGCAGAACTCGGTGCCTTGCATCAGCAAATTTTCGTTTATCAGCGCCACTAGTCATTTCACCCACTACGCTATTGGCGCTAATGAAGAGCAATAACAATGGCTAAAAGGGCACGAGTGTGCCTATAGGATGACGGCTACACTACAGTCACTGGGCGTATCATATACGTCCTATACGAGCTTATCCGGTCATGCTATACCCCTTCTCTTCTCTTTCCGCGCTGATATGTCTTGCGGCGTTGTGCGCGGTGAGGTAGTAATAGGTTGATTCGTGGAATAGCATGGAACGAGCGTGTGAGTTCCCGCCGGCGACCAACTTTTCAAAAGCCTTAATGGTTCTGAAATATAACCCCACCGCTTCTCAGAAGCGATAATCTTGTTCATATTCTAAAATTCGAGAAGCATAAATTTCCTATTTCTATGTCTGCCAATCTTGTATTCCCCACTTCCCATTGTATCTCTCGATCTTATTCCAGTTTCGTTCTGTTTCACACCCGCGCCCCGCCATCCTTATTTCCCCTCCCCTCCCAGCCGTGAGGCGACCCATGAACAACTTGACCACACGTTCAAGCTATCTGATGAGCAGATGCTTCTCTTCTCAAATCCGTCATAGTTCATCGATTATAACTATACAAATACTTATTTTGCGCATTCATGTTTGCATAACACCATGCTTCTTCCCCCTCTACAAACTATCATACAGCTCGCCTAATGCTCATCCATCATGAAGCTCCCCGTATTTGGCTCAGCCCTGCGCATCCCCTAGTAAATAACAGCTAGGAAAATGATTGTACATCATATACTGGCTCCATTAGCAGAGCGGTAAAGAGAGAGAACGGTCGTTCCGGCTGATGTCGACTGCACCTCGAAATGTCACGCCTAACAACTAGCGCCACTAGAGTTGGAACCAGTATTGATACATTTGAAGAAAAAAAGACAGACTGCCTCCCACCTCTCTCCCAATCAAACGATTGAGAACGCCTTGGTATCTTTGTCCATGTAAGATACCGTATGCTTTAGCTTCTCCTCAATGTTGCCATTACCACCCGATGTGGCAAGATTGGCTGACCTCAGGAAAGCACCCCCCAACACCAGTCCAAGAAGAATCTTTTGTCACTCCTGATGAACGGCTTCTCCTAAACCAAAACACAAGGGCCGCCCCCCAAAATACAGCCTGGTAATACATGCTTAACGCCCGCAAGTGATGCCACATAAAGAAAATCGCGAGATTCGAAAAGGAACCAGCCTAGAGCGATGCAATATTGAGAGCACAGTTATGCAGTGTTGTACAGTGATATCTCCAGCGCGATGGGACAGTACGGATCATTGGGGTATGTTGGCGAAAAAATCAAACGAAAGATTTGACGCTGGCATGAGAACGAACGCTTGCAAAGAAAACGCGTGACATCCCACTCCTAGGCTCTTATCTAGGGGTGGAGTTACAGAAAGCACATGTGCCGCCGTGTCTGTCGGCAGCGGAAAAGATCCTATGGTTTGCGACGCGGTGATGCCCCGGGCTTCTCGATCAAGCCACCGATATCCACACGGCTGGTGCGGTCATCTCGCTGCCAGGTAGCTTCGGCTGAATGGCCAGGTTGTTGCTGTTGCAGCTGCGGCTGCTGCTGGCTCCGGATAGGCGGTAACTGATATTCGGTTTGCTGAGTCGGCCGGGTGAGGGGGAGTTCGCTCCTGGGAATTTGGTGTGTCAATCCGCCCGGATGCTCGCTTCTTGCTGACGCCGCCGCCGAATACGACGAGACATTGGGGCTCATGCCGGGGCTAAGAGCAGAAATGAGTTGGCCCGGCGTTTCAGGTTGCCTGGGCGTGAAGCTGCTTTCACGTTGTGGATCAGCCAGCCGTGCTCGACTAGGATCAAAAGAAGCCGAGACGGGTGTTAGCTGAGTGTACGGTTGGGGCGGGTATGGATAAGTCATTTCTCGAGACCGAGGAGACGGTGCTGGATGAGGAAAAGATCGACTGGGCGAGGTCAATAAGAGCACCACGAAATAAATCGAGTCATCTTTGGCCAACCCAACACGAACAGAGTGTGGTCGGGGTTGACCGTCAGCTGCTACGAAAGTGAAGAACTCTTGGCGATCTAGCTGATACCTGGACACAGATTCGGGACCAAAAGGCTGTGCTTTGATCACCCGCTCTTCCTCGTCTCTTCCATATATGGGCGGTAAGTAATTCGGTTCTTTGGCAACCTGTTCATTCTGGAGTGATTTGCACAAGGCAGCTACACGATCACGTTCAGGGGGCGTGATCATGTCCACTAACTTCCGACCAGTGATTGGTTGGGACCGGTATCCTAACGCTGACTGAGCATTCGACGTGGTCGCGTCGATAAAGGTGCTAGAAGCCTTTACCACTTCCAAATCTCCTATCTTTAAGAAAGCGATAGGTTCGGGGGCTGGCTTCGCGATTGACAGCGGGGGCGGGAAGACGTTCGCGTCAATACCACGCTCGATAAACCTAGGCGCCCCAGTCTCGCTAGGTTGCGATTTCAAAACGCGATATGACTGACTTCTTCGCAATGGGTCCTCATAGGGAACAGCGGGGGCGCTAGGCGGCGCATAAAGTGAGAGCGGCCTCTGAATAGCCGGGTCTGGTGGGTGTGGAAATCTTCCAACGTCAAAACGAGGCTCTCGGTCGTCCCGTAACCGTGGCCTTCCACGTTTCTTATGCTGGATATCGATACAGGCATCTTCCTTGCCATTGCTCAGACAACGTGAACATGGTCTTTGGGCTGTGAAAAAGTCATTGTCAGCTTGCGACCAGATATTAACAAATGTGCGGACGGTGGTTGGAGATTTGAAGCACTTGCTCCCGGAAGCACGTCACCGCCTGAATATTGTACACCGGATCTGCCATGTCTTGGCTACCTAATCGCAGGCTTGTATGATCACATTGCCTTTTCAGGACCACCTCAGATCTTCCACATCAGCTATGCAAAGCAATGAGAACATTCTTTCCGCGTCTCTTCGCGTGAACAGTTGGGCGCATTTGGCTTCTTAAAGATAACACCTGCGGTTGTTCGTCTGTCTCTGCTCGAATCATTTCTGGAAGCTACCCACTTGGGCCATTCATTCATTTCACAATGACCACGGATGTGGTCTCTCGAATTTCGACCTATGTTGTGGGTTTGTGAAGTTCATGGGGATATGGAAACTGCGCTGGGTCTAGATTCGATCTAAGTTCCCAGACCCTATCGTGAAGATACCGTGAAGGACTAAAAGCATACATACCATCGCATCTACGAGCTGTTAGTGCCTATGCCGAAAACAGCATTACATCAAGACTTACCGCAGATGAGCTCTCTTGCAAGGAACACAGGCAGACGCAACGTGACCTTTGGTCTTCCTTTGAGACTTGGGCGAGGTGAATGATGGGTTCTCCGAGCCTTGGGGGTTTGCGGGCATCGAGTATGAAGCGGGTCCAAGTCCAGGTCCACCTACTGGGGGTAATGTGTACTGCGACTGTTGTAACATTTGCCCTGGAGGTGGAGGATACGCTATTGGCCGTCCTATCGAGTCTTCCGGGCGTCGGTATGGATATGGGATTCGGTCTGGCGTCTCTAATGGAAAGGATCGCGAAGAAGTCATTGGCGGTGGTGGCGGTAAAGGTTGAGGCGGCGCTGCTCGATATTCGACCCCCGAAACGGCTGGACCCGTACGATACGCATCGTGAGATGAAGCTTGAAAGCTCCCTTGCCTTCGCTCAGCGGCCTCTTGGTTTGGCTTCGGCGGGCGCGGAGGAGAACCTGACATAGGCGGAGAAGGATAGGCCCTTGTGCCGCGCAGAGCACACTCCTTCTCCTGTGCTCGGGCCTGGGTTAGGTCTGGAGCGCTGGCCGTGTAGTCAGATTTGCCTCTACGCTGGCCACTAGGGATGAACAGTTGCTCAATACCACGGCTAAGGGTTTGCATGGATGCTGTCCGAGATAACTGCGGACTTCCCAGGGTTATTTCTCAGATGCGCCGCCAGACACTTTATTTAGAATCGGAAGGATCTTCCTTTGAGGTACGGTTCTTCTTGAGAAGCACGATGCGGCCAACCTGGGAGGTGTGCATACTAGGATGTAATGGTCTCGACAGGCGTTAAGTACAGACGTTTCCCTTTTCCTTCCACCTTATTCCCGCCACTTGCTTGCTGGTTAGTCAGCAGGAAGTATTGCACAAGCTCAGAGGAGTATGCGCTCCGAACAGGATATCGTTAAGACAGTTGGATGGGAGGTGGGTATCAGTCACGACACTCGAGCTTCCTCAAGGCACTTTCGTGGGGCAAATATATAGGATGAATGGTAGAATGCGAGCAACACTTTTGGTGAACACGGTGAAGGATAGACAGCGGCAATCTCAGAGTCTCCGTCAGACACAAAGAGTCGATTGTTGCACTGGGTCAGTCGAAGATCCAGTAGTACGGAGCGAGGTTGTGCAGTGGAAACCTGAGAGTCGGCGAAAGGCGGAGAGCTGCAGCATGAACACAAGACCTCTCCTGTAGCACGGCGCAGAGGTCTCCTTGGTCTTGGAGGCCTGGAAAGCAACGTGCTACTTGGGACTATGGCGCGCAGAGGTTGATATCGCCGAACGGTCGAGTCGACGGTTGAAAAGCTCAACAATCTTGGTTGTGTCGCTAGGATGATGGGAGGTTTTTGTGCGACTTTAATATTAATATTAGATTCGGACGACAGACAGGGGAGGGGTGTATAGCGTAGACTAGCATGTACAGATTATAGCACTACGCTACAGTGTACCGTGCCAGTCTCTGCATAGTCGCCAGGACCTGCTTGGCAGTCCTTCTCGCTACCTGATAACCCGGGTGGCATTGACATTAAGCTGGCACGGGCACACGACAATGGGGGAATCATCCATGACAGAACCGTGGCAAGGCATGGCGGGTTACAACTTGGGGGGAAGGGGTGGGTGCAAGCAGGACATCGCAAAAGGGGGGGCGAAGAGAACACCGTTGAGCAAGCGGTTGAAATTACCAGTAAGGTAGGCGAACATGGCACCTTAGACACATTTCGCAAATTGGAGCCTTGACAGGAGGAAAATGGACTTTTGACTAACCATTCCAGGTCTCTTCTTCAACGTAGTGTCGTAGCGTACGCTGCCATCTCACAGCAACACTAGCTGGACGCTTGGTGGACCTCGTCGAGGGCACCATGGTGCCAGAATGATGGGATCCTAGTCAGTCTAGGGCTCATGGGCTCTGTGGATATGGCCAGGGGGCACCCTTGTCGAGAGTGTGAAGCATGCGCTGCTAATCATTGCTCAGGGATTCAAGCTATGCAGTGCGCGCGCAGCAGCAGAGTACCTCCCAGCGCTACTTAGTCCTGCACACTAGATTAGGCGGTGGGTAACATGAGATAGCTAGAACGGGTAGATGGTGAAAAAGAACGGTCTAGAGGTAATTTAGTTCGTTGAATAAAGTGTATGGCATTCTGTCGCAGATGATGGTGCGACGATTGAAGTAGAAATGTAGATGACCATGTGAAGTTTGATCAAGCTTCATCATCTATGAATTTACTATCTTGCCAATATGTATATCAGATGCCAGATATTATTGCACTTTTAGGACCATCTGCGTCGTTGTGCTTACTCAACTATTTCCCTCGTCTGCAAATTACCGTGCCCATCGGAGTGCGAGAGGAAGACACAACCTATCCTCCCTCCCAGGGTGTAAAGAAGAATTATGATCATCCAGCAACTTGAGCTCCAGGGTTGATCAGCGGCTAAATCTCCGTCTATTTGAAGCGTTTGCTTGCAAAACTTTCTACTAATAGCAACAAACAACGGTTGTCTCAAGATATTCCTGAAAAAGGATGCACAAACTCTGTGAACGATGAGACACGCACCTCTTTTCATTTCTTAGCTATCCTTCTTTTGAAGAAATTGATATGATCTCATTGGATAGACCTTGTCGAAAGTTATGTTACGCCTCCGAGATCAAGCAAGGGTTGGTGATGATGATGACGATGGTAGTGGATGGATGGCAAGGGGGATAGCTGCACTAGGTAAGGTGGGTAGGTAAATAGACAAGAGGGGCAAAAAGAGGGAAATGCATTGGATTCAGGTGTAAAAGAAGGCCTTGGACATAGATGACAAAGGATAAAAGAGGTATCGTCAAGCTCTAATATGCTTTCGCTTCGCTTTTCGCCCGTCCAGCGGGCCTCCGCGGGGCATGCAGCTTGCATGTCTGATGGTCCGGAGGATCGGTGCCCAGCCCTTGTGGTATTATTATTCTATTCGAATAAAATCCCCTCCACCCACCCCCTCCCAGGGTAAGGGTAGACGAAAGGAGAGGTAACGATGCATGCCGGTAGTAGTTAGTATGTGTGTGCCGTGTGTGAGG
Organism: Xylaria sp. MSU_SB201401; assembly: GCA_002288965.1. NCBI lineage: Eukaryota > Fungi > Ascomycota > Sordariomycetes > Xylariales > Xylariaceae > Xylaria > Xylaria sp. MSU_SB201401. Next base: position 49,312 of record NPFG01000062.1, read on the forward strand.
TGTGTGGCCATATGTACGCACGTATGTAATGTAGGTATGGCAGCTTTACTAGCTAGGGGCATACATTGTACATGATCACAACACAAACCTTACCTTGGCCTGAGGGAGCAAGGGATAGGATAGGAGAGGAGAGGAGGGTGTGTGAAGAGTCACGGCGATTACACAAACGCACAGAGAAAAGATGTGGATGGAGAGGGACACAAGACAGAAAGGGTCGTACTAAGGTAATCAATCTGTACTAAGGCACGGCTGTGCGATGGGCGATAATTGGCCTGGTCCCGAGAAAGGTAGAAACGGTCAGCAGTAGGCGAGTTTAGGGAGAAATCGTCCGAAGTCTGCACACTGGACCGGCTCGCATGAGAGTTTCAAAATGATGGGATGAGATGATTGGGAACTCTTCGTCGCGCTACATATAAGATTCTCTCCGGTGTACATACTTGGTGGGTATGCGTACGTGCGAAGATGAGTGTAGATAATGTGGTAGGCTAGAGATTTGCTCGGCACGATACCTCCACTTCGACTGCAACACTGACTGGAGAGGAACAAGGGGAAGATGGGGAGAAGGAAATAGATGGGATGAAAAAGACGACATCGCGGGGATCGTACCAAGAATGGTCCTGATCGGCTTTTGGCGTCATAGAAACCTTCGAGGCGGGACAGAGTTATGTGGGTGGTATCGTTGTCCTTCAGAATTGTATTCAGCAATTTAAACGAACTAAACGAGCTAATTGGTATGCCACCCGCTACTATTAATAACTAGTAGATATTCCTGCTTTTACATGCTTCCATTGATGTGCGATCGAGTTGGAGTGTGAAGAGAATTCAACCAACAGGGTTTAAAAAAAGAATTGAGGTCGACACATCGTCGAACGCAAGACGTGAGAGAACTCTAGTTTGCTACTACGGTAAATAAAAGCGTAGCGCTTTAAGATAGGACGTGCCTTCCTAACGGCAGCGAAACCGATAGGGCCGAGGATCGTCGGATACAGGATGAACCGTTGGAGAAAATCGAGGTTCGAGGTTCGAGGCTCGAAATCGGGTGAGCGTAAGAGACAGAGAGGCTATGTAAGTGAGTGAACAGGAGATGCCTTACTCCAAATTTACTTTCAACCCCATCTTCAAGATCACCCAGATGCGCAGATCTCTTATGCTATTCACCCATTTCTATCTTTGTTCATCTATTCGAATCCCTCGCTCTTCTTTCTCCTGCGGGGAAAGACTGCAGTAGGCCGATAGATCTGGAAGCAGAGTACTGGAACAGGTAACATATCTAGCCTATAGGACGAGAGAGATATATACCGGCCACAACGTCGGAGATATGTCACACTACCAAGAAAACGGTCTAGCTCTAAGAACGACCCCCGTTGACACGTTGATAGATCTAAGCTAACCGTACCAACGCTTACCGACAGATATTCCTATATTACACTGCCTTATACCCATACTCAAGGTGTAGTGTACCAGATATGAATTCTATATTGCCTACCTCTCCTATCTAGATCCTTATTTAGTAGGTATACCTTGTCTGCTTAGTAATCTCGCCCGCCGGGAACACAGACTGGTTGCATCCGATACTCTCATTTCAACGGGGGATGCACCGTACGCCGTAATAGGCAAATTTGGCCTACCAAAGGTTCCGAAAGCTTGTGCCCAGCTCCCGCTACGGAATCCGTACGCTATTACATGCTCGGGTAGAAAGTAAAAGCCGGGGAAGAGCATTAAATTTCGGAGTCGAACCTAAACTGCCAGGAGGCGTCACCGCTCAATTGGGGTTTCCCTTGATATAAGGTAGGGATTTGATATGATACCTGCGTAACTTCCCGTCAACCTACGACTGCTTTCATTAACCTGGAGGTAGTTATGTATTTTCAGATGTTCTTTTACGGCGGTTGTGTAGTCAATTACCTAGTGTGCTCCCGACCTGTTCATCTACTCATTTGACTGCACTCCACGTCAAGCCATTATACTTTAACTTCAAGTAATGTGCCCATACTGATGCCCATACGACTGTCAATGATGTACAACGTACTCGCGCTACAGTGTCCAATACTAGCGAGCTGCATGAATACGTGGTGCACTATCCCCGTATCGCTTATTTTTTTTCTTTTGTTTTTCATCAGCTATATGTACTCTTCGAATGGACTTATCAAGAGTTTAACATCTCAGACAGAGGCGACAGGTGTGGGAAAGCGCCCTCGTTCATTTAGTTCCCTCTAATGAAGCTAGACAAAGTGGTACCATGAATTGTTAGGGAAAGGTCGATCGTGAATTTTGGTGGTACATACTGACACCGGAAGTAACCTTTAGTCTTCACCTATGCTACCCTTCTCGGTATGCCGCTCAACACTTGTATAGAAATCTTCGAAAACCTCGCTCGGACTCCCGTCTTAATCATGCTACCTAGAAATATATGCAAGCATAGTGCTGTTGACGCGCATGGCGGACCGACTCTGTTATCCGAGCGCTAAATTGAAACCCTTTTTGCCTGGGGTCGGGATACGGCACGGTAAGCAGCCGAAATAATGCTATCGGGCAATTGACTAAGCCGGATGTCCTCTATTTATCGTACACAAGAACGCAGGGTGGTGATTTACAGAGAGCATCGCGTCTTGTTGTCCAATTGACCGCATAGTATATTCTAATCTTATAGGTTATTTATATAGGATCTACTTAGGTGCCTACATTCCTAATCGGATGCTTGTAAGTCTCTGTCGCATACTAAATTAAAAGCTAGGGCTTAGCGTGTGCAATGAGTTTCTCGTATCATTCGCACCCTAGCACCTTAGTCTGTTGCGCTTTGTAGCATCGTATTTGCTCATCTTCAGACGGCCGTGACCTATGTCGCGGGGCTTGCCGTGATATTTCACTAATCCGTCTATCTGGATAGAAACAGCAAATACCGGCTTGAGGGAGAAAATTTGTGTATAGTTATTCTCCTATGGGTATTTGAATCTCCCTCCCCCACGCCCCGAGCCAAAATATACATACTATTGATTACTTAAGGTTATGATGAGAGTGATGATCAGCATTGTCAATTTCCAATGCATGACTGGCAAGTGTACCATGACCATCAGAAAGTGCCGAGGCTAGCAAGGCTATTCATCCCAAGGCTTGTGGTCGCATTCTGGGTTGCGTACAAGGTATGTATGCAGGTACGTCTCGTAGTAGAGAAGACGAATTGATATTCCCCCCTGTATATAATGACATATCCCCGGTGTAGGTACACACTAACTAATCCTACCCGGCCATAAGAAGTTCCTAAAAGAGAGATGGGAACAGAGAAAAAGGTAACAAATCAGCCTTAGTCTCCCAAAAATAACAGCGTTTAGAGGTAGCTGTAGCGGCAGAGAAGCAACGGCCTATCTATAATTAACGATGGCCCAATCAAATGCTCGAAGACTCCCAACGGATAGAGATACTCGAAGTTCATGCATGGGAGCAGATGAACCTGTCACATCGCGTAGGTAGTCCAGGCTTGCCCAGGCGTTACAAGATCGCGTATCAGTGTCAGATTTAGTGCGACGATGAGATATTCAGGCACTTGCCTGCCTGTCTGCCCGCGTCTTGGTCGCACGTATGTACTCCGTAGTGTATGTCCCACCACTAAGCAAGTTAGCTCGCAGGGCGATTGATTTAATCCCGTAGTCCGGTGTACTGAGATTGCGGCTAGGCATGGGTGCGTGTGGGCAGGCATAACAGCGTCATCTATGTCCTGTTAAACATGGTTCGACTTTCTATCTGCCTCGGTGTGCTTTGCGACCTACACCACGAACTGTATGGTGACCGCTGCCGCTAAGTGCGGCGGGATTATTTCGATCCCTCATAGCCGCCCCGAAGACTCGAAACCCCACGGTGGGATTGAATCTGTAGCCTAGCAGTGACAGCACGCTGCTGGGAGGGCTGAAATCTCTCGTAGCTAACCCGCCATCATTTTCTTCCACAGCATATGCAACCAATTCTGATGGAGTCCTACACCTAGCGTATACAATATGTAGAGCCGAGGGTTGCTCAGGCCAATGCTACGATGCGGTGACACATACTGCGTAATCGACCCTGAGGCTCTGTTAAGGTGCGGCTTGACTCCGAGTGCCCTTCCCTGCTTATCCCGCCCTTACTTGTATCCTGTCCTATGGGCCAGGGGGTGTTAAGACCTGCTAGCTCCAGGGTTGAGGATGTGGTGGTTAGGGTGCTATGACCAGATGGGGCATATAGTGAGATTGGTTCGAATCCTTTCAGCGCTATATGGTTATTCGCTTTTGGCTCATTTGTGGTGTGGTAAGGTACCTCACTCATACTTAACCTTAATCATGCCCTGCGGCTTTAGCCGCATATGCCGCTGCGTTGAGCTCTTTCTGTCTTTTCGAGTTCCTGACAGGAGTCACTTTGTATCAATGAAAGTCCTAGACGAGGGCCCGAAGCAACTTACCAATTATGGAAAGAGCTAAATAAACTCATCAAGATTCGTCGTACCTAAGCGCTCTCAACAATGCCGTAGATTTTTGCCTTGCCGTTTGGATTGTTTATAGTCAGTTTGAACTCCTCATCTGAGGGACCATGCTACGCTGACTCTATTACCCTACTATGTAATTCGCTAGTTAGCTGTCTGTGTAGTAGTACATTATACAAAACTAGGGGGGGACCGGACGCATGAGCGATAGCCCGTGGTTGGCAGTGGTTATGCCGACAGACATGCAAGGTCCCGTCGTGTCCCTGATCCCCAGACTCGAGTGGTACTGTAACAGCCCTCGACACCCTTGATTTAGAGACAAGCATGTGTAGACTAGGATGATAGGACGAGGCAATTAAGATGATGGATCGCGCCCACTTGACGACCAATTCCTTTTCTGTGTAGGTAGCAACGTCTACACTACAGTTGTGTGATCTAAGTAGTTGTTGGTCTCATGACCACCATACAATTCAAAACCCTCATTTTCTTTCATATGGGCGGGGAAAGCGACTGGGGTTTCCCTACTTGTTAGGGAACGGTAGACGTATACGTCACTGTGCTTTTCCAGCGGGAAAGATGGGATATTCTAGTTTATGAGAAGTAATAGTCGTTCTTGTCGTTGCCGTGGTTGTCGTCACCGTTATTACATCTATGATACCATCAAATATACGCAGTCTACGCTAGTTCGAGATGCTCTTGTTGCGCTTCGCGCTTCCCCATGTCTCTCTTTTTCTGATGATGAGCGTTGTAAGGTATAATTTTAACACACCTTTGTTGAATTCATGATCCTAGCCAGCTGGCATCCAGGGTTGACTTGAGCCCCAATGCAGTCTGGATGGCCCAGGCTACTTGGGCACAATACACTACAAAGAGTGCCGAGAGTGCATGCATAGTGTAGGTCGACAGCCCGCCACCGCTCCAGTGAGAACATGCCTCGAGATGGAACTGACAGATTGATTAGTGAGCATAGCACAAGTATAACGGTTGCAATGGGTAGTGGCTGCTGGTTTTTTGTGAGATGTCATTCGATGCTGCAGACTACGTAATTTGAGGCACGAATGTAAAGCCAAGAACCCAGTGGTTCCCTTGTCGCCAATGTCAGCATATGCGACCAATATAATAATTGTCTACATCGTGAATTCAATCCCCATTGAACCCCTTTCGTCACCCCATGACCTCATCAGACTAAGACCTACATACAATATGTATGTGCTTGTGACCATAACTCAGTGCAGAGCGAGACTGGAGCGAGACCTGTTTCTGTCCTCTTTTTTTTTCCCCCGACACGACCCAATGCGACCAGCAGTGTTAAAAACAGGCCATTATCTTCCTAGCGCCTACTACTGCCGCACATGGTCGCCATAAGGTCAAGCATCTCCATTCTCCGGTTGAGAGGCGTCATGACGCTGAACCCAGAGTTGTCTCCCCATATCTTTGTAGTACCCACTTGCTGTACTGTTGTTATGGTCTGGCTTATGCAGGTGCCCAGTGTACTTTACATTACTACGTATTCGGTGTACCAAGCGTTCCAGGCACAGTCCTGGGACATCATGACTGGGGGGAGATGACCCGGTTACAACCCGACCGTTATCGTGTTACCTCTGCTATGTTATTTCCCGCGGGCGGATAGTGGGCATCTCGGGAGATCTGTCTTCCCAGAGGTACCCACCCAATGACCTTCGGAATGGAATACGGCATGGTCATATTCTAGCGCCGAGGAAAGATACTTCAGGACCCCTGTGAAGCTCTTATCCTAGAGACCCAATCAATTCATCAAGAGAAAGCGACAAAAATGTGGCTCGACGACTGTTCCGCCACCACCACGTGGTAGATAACGAATACCAATCCTATTGTAGCACTAGCACGGATACTAATCAGATGCTAAACTACTGTAATTAATGTCCACGTTCATCTTCGGTTGTGAATGGATAGCTGTCGAGCCTGTCAACCTCTCTATATCTGTATAGCCTGCATACGTCTCTACGTAGTGTTCCTTAATATGTCATTAGACGGATGAATGGCTAGGTTGATAGTGTTACCCCTAGCTTTTACCCTGACGGTGCAGTTGCCGTCGAGCTAGATGCCCCGAAACTAGGGCACTTCGCGGCTTCATTACCGCAATAGATGTAGCCAACCTACACTGGGTTTATCGCGGGATTTGGCACAGACGAAGCCCAGCAGATGGTTAGGTTCATCCCGGATAGTAAACCGACAACACTGTACACTAGTGTTGGACACAAATCAAGCGTAGTGTTCTTAATTTAGGCTCTGGATAGTATTGTAAGTATACATTCGGCAATTCCCAGGTCCCTTTTAGGTTACTCCTACCATCAGGTATTTCAAAACAATGTCCCCCCCAATGCCCACGATCCTCTTCCGACCACGGCCCGAAGCTTCCACATACGGGCCCTCGAAATTAGATACAGTAATCGGTCAAAGCGAGCCAGGGACGAAATTAGTCTACAGGGGAGACTTACAGCGGCCTTGCAGTACAAATACATGTGTATGATAGTAGGCCAGACTCTCTGATCGCCTCATGTATTTGCCCATGCATACAGAGAAAGTCTCACGCATGTTAGCGAGACGCGCTACAGGATGTGCCTTAGTCTATGTACTCAATTGGCGCTGAGATGACTTGCTACTGCTACAAACAAGGAATATACGTTACGATGCCTAATTGATCCTACGGAAGATTATATCCCGATTGTGAGCCTTTTACCTACAGCAAATCGTATCGTTGAGATTAACGTATAGTATAGAAACCGCGCGTCTACAGAGGAAACGTACACTACCCACTGACATCACTCGCTTGCGAGCGATAGCCGGGGATCCTGCCACGTCGTCTAACCGGAGAGCATTGGCCCCGGTTTGGCTTGGGATCACACATGCATACATACACGCACACAAGACGCCTCGGTATAATCACACTACATCTATCTTTTTTTCAGTCGCTGCCAGTAGTGCCAGCGAGGAGGATATGTAATAAGCGATAAGAATGATTCAGTAGTGATTGATCAGACTCCGAAAATTGAGCTTCCCAGCCTATAAGAGACTGGTGCTGTGCCATGGTAAAAATCACACGCGGGGTTGATCATAACGCAAGCCGTATCACCTATCGGGACCAATTCTTGATATAGATCGCTTGGTCATATGTGTATCATTGAGGAGATATGAATCGAGCAAAAGGGAACTGGTAGGTAAGTAGATCCGTCTCTCATGTTAGTCTATCCGCCCCATAAAAGGACAATTTTACTGACTTGGGTTAACATTATAACTACATAAGAGCTTATACAACCCGGCGTCTACTCTAGGAATAATGGATAGGAGGTTAGAGTTCGCTAAATCCCAGCTTAATGTCACTCACCGCAATTCGCTAGGTTTGATTTGCTAAGGGCCAAGGGCCGACTTGGCTGATCCTAGTATGGCGAAGACGTCAAGGTTCATATGGACTAGCAGGTAGAACTAGAAAAAAATTAAGTGACCTGACTGGCTTTACTTACCTAGTGTAAGATCCACAGACGGAGAATTAAAAACAGGGTCAAGGTGAGCGAAAGAGCCGGAAAAGCCTGCCTAATTAATAACAAACCCGGCTAGGTGAGTGACGCGGCAGCCGAGGTAGCAAAAGAAGCGGTCACTAGGACAAGGGAGAGGATATACCGAGAGCAGGAGAAAAAAAACTATATGATAATAAGAATTGGAAAAGCTCGTGATCTCATTGTCTTGCGGGTTATTCTTAGTGTGGTAGTTCGTCTGCGCGCTAAGTTTCAAGAGTGCGCCGAATGTAACGCTGCAGCTATCTAAAGACGGGCTGAGAACCGATCCATGTTCAAACTCGGGTAGCCATGTGGCTCCCCCCTCCCTACGGCCCTTTCAGATTAGGGACAGGCTTCTCGATGAGGAATCTGGTCGAGTCAAAAGGTACAAGTCGTCGGCGTAATAAGCGCTGATGTTGTAGATGACGATAGACCGCCACGCAGCTGTGTTTCTTTTCGACTCCCGTTTCCCCTCCATTTCTCTCTTCTCCTAGATGATTACCACCTCACTACAGATATACTGTACAGAGAGAACCTCACACTTTAATATTATGTCCCCAAAGAACGTCAAAACGACTAGATTAGAAAAGCCCTAGTGTAGAATTAGACAGGAGCCAGGGAGACTAACTACGCATAGTTTGTAAATCCAAGGGATTCTGTGGATACGTTACAGCCCGTGCCCAGATGCCTGGCGCCTTTGATCACGAAGCCACATCTCCTGCTAGCGGGAAGGGTAGAAGATATTCATTCAAGCCGTCGAGTCATTGCCATCAAGTACGCATACATACACCGAATGGGGACCTCCGTGAAGCGACATGTTGATGTGCATCATAGCGGATCTCTCTTCACACTACCTTCTGGAATAACGATAGCTTGGGCGTAATCGTGGTCATTTCCAGCATCGCTAACCTAAACTGATTGGCTCCATGCTTAGCGAAAGGCTAGCTTAGCAGGTGCCATCACGTATTGCTACTGTAGAGCCAGTATTACCGTCCAGTCTAGCAGAGAAGCCACGGATCTGTCGAACAGGGGTTTTCGGAACACTATGCCAGTACATCAATTGTTTATCTGGGTAGATAGGTATCACATAGTATGACGGCGACTGTGAGAACGACTGTTTGTAACAGTCGCCGATACCCGACTTCTAAGACGATGCTGTGCCACATCGGGCGGCCTAGGTTAGCTTTGAGCACAATCAGCGTCCGACAACTCCAAGGGACTGATCTGCCTTCCGTATTTGTGCGATAGCGAGACTTACACACCCTCAACTACTGACCTAAACGTATCAAAAATGGGTACAGGCTACGAAGTCTACAACCCGTCTAGACCCTCGAGAAGCCGTTGAGATAGACAAGACAGCTCACCTCATTGCCATTGTCAGCAGAATTATTGCAGACCAGCGAGTGCCAGGCTACTGTGATACATGTGGATATTTGCGCGGGAAAATCTGCAATCATTTCGGCTGGCCGCCTCGCGCGGGAGGGTAATCGGAATTTTAAGCATTAGGGATATGTGCGAGCGGGTAACGGCAAATTACTATGCCACTATATCGTCCCTCACTTTATATTACTAGATCGACGCTATACACAAGATCTAGATCTAAATGCATCTTAAGAGAGATTTTGACTCCAATCAGCGTACAGAATTTAAAGGGCTCGTGGGATTTCTTCGATCAAATTCAGCCTCGAAAACTCTCTTCTTCGACTCGTAGAATTCCTTGGCGTGACCGTTAGTTAGCTCGTTATTTCGCCTACCGAGAAACTCTTTTCACATAGTCTGGGCCCCGCATGGGTCGAGACCGTCAAATCGTCCCGCTTGCCTAACGCACGTACTTAAGCAATGCTACGCGCTGCTTATTTACACGCGTGCAGGCACGGGTTCAGACCAATCAGCCGCATGCTGATATGTACGTCGTCCGCCTCTACTGGGAGGGGTGAGAAGCGATCCGGGCTCAGCAGCCCGACTATCGACTTGAACCATCCAATCTACGGTGTCAGGTTATAGATTCACTTCTTAATGATCGGTAGGTAACTTAGGCGAGCTGAGCGAGCATTGTGTCCTGCTCTCCTAGACTATGAATGGCGGCTAACAGCAGCGGTTATGTGCTATGCGATTCAGCTACTGGTCATAGATCATACCACCACCACACAACAACAACACTCGGATGCGGCAACGAAGCGATTGGGTTTAAGGACATACGCGGCCAGCTTTGCAAACTTGGCATTCGGTCACAATGACGAACGAGACAGCCCCCGGTTCATCCCTCGGTCTCATATATCACTACTCTCGGGTGATCGTGACGAGGAACGGGGGCAAGATAAAATGGACAAGATATAACAAATGAAACCAAATCCTTAGGCAGACCATGAGTATTATGTCCAAGGGCAGCGAGGGCTTTCATCGGGAGCTAATGTACCCTTTAACGTGGACTACGTCAACTTCTAAACCCTCTACTACCACCACCACTGCCACAACCACATTTTAGGACTATACCTTAGTTGAAAGCATGAAGAGGGACACGGGAATTATCGTATAAAAACGTTTCCCCGTCTCGTACTACCCGACTCTGTTATCGCAAGCGAGCTGCAGAAAAGGTAGATACACAAACTCGGTAGCTTATGGCTACCAGATTAAGATTAAGCGCGTGCCACCTTTTGGGACACTAACGGAGGGGATGCGTACGTAATTTATCGTTTGTCAATCTTGACCCAAGCGTGTTTTCCGAATATCCGTGCTCATTGGCAGATTCCCACTCAGTGGGCAATTATTTGAGAGACTACGGAGGTTAAGCGGATTTGTCCGATGGCGACCATGAGATAAGGGCGATGCTCGAATTCACGTACCCGAATCTCCCGTGCGATGTTCACTGTTTTTGGCTGTTTTAATTTCGGTCAGATCATCATCTAGGCTTAGTGATTCCGTTATGGCGTGTAATTGACTAGACGTCCGAAAGGAGAACGAACCACACCGGTGAGTTATCGAAATTATATTGTCGACTACGCGGGTTCTGATACTGCCTACGTACGCCGTCCAATACGTCGACGAATCCTTCCATAAGAAAATAACCGCCCGCGAATATTGGCTAATTTGCGCATGGGCTGTCGTTCATGTTAGTTTGGTACTCTAGTACTAAATACCTACGTGATTTTATCTGTTTTGGTTGTCAACAAAGCATCACTCAACCCTATGCAAAGGGGTATGATTATACCCCGCGATGAAGACCCTATTGACATTCGCAGTATAAAGAACTGATGTTGATTCCAGCTAATCCCTGCAATGGATAATATAATACCCAGACACCGAACAATATGAATCTCAAGAATAATTATGATTCTGTATATATCTGTCCACGGAACAACGGCGACTGACAACCAAAAAGCTACGATTCGAAGACGAAAGTAGTTACACTAGGAATTATGTGCCCCAAAATAACATGAAAACACAGGCCGACCAAATTAGTTATCCATCGTCTACAAACCTGCTCGTACCCGTCTTCTCATATGCCACTTTTGAGACTCGTCAATAGGTGAAGTTCCAAAAAAAAAAAAAAAACAGGTAGGAAAGCAGAGGTAATAAATTGAGGGGCCAATAACTTAGTCATGATAGAAAAGGAATTAGACTCCTGGCGGACCTAAGCAGCAGAATTTTGTATGCTAATTACCATACAACTTTACATCCCTTTTATAATGTATTATTTCAATATCTGTCTTTAGAACTATGAACACCGTATAACGCCCATAGCGAACCTCATCACTGTACTATTCTAATGCCTCATCCTAGCATCTCGCCTATAGTTTGCGAGAAATTTGAAGACAGTGGAACTTGAAAAGTCTGCGTACTGAGGCCAGCAAATGTTGGCAAACTGGACGTTGTGCAAGGTAGCAAAAGGTTTTTGAATTCCTACCCTAGGGTCGTATCCCCTCCGTCTCCTACTGCCCACTCCTATCCTGCGAAACCAACAGCGTGGCACCTCGCACACGATCCTTCCTTTCTCACTTCTTAAAATTTCCGTTATGAGACAGTAAAGGTTTGTCTTTTGTGCCCGTGTGGCCAACATCCCACCTTCCCCGCTCCTCTTCCGTCTCTCCTTGTGTGCCCATCTGTGTATATCTCTCTCTTTGTACCTGTACTCCCATTCTCAACTCTCCTGCTTATCTCTACATCGTCGTATCTGGGCAAATGACATCTCCGCACATTAGCTGGTGTCTCCCAACGTATATATCTTTAGCGAAGGATCTATGATCTTTTATTTCCCTGGATCTTTGTAACGTCACTGCTGTCACCTCTTCTCTACTTCTTCTTCGCTCTTCGTCTCGTCTCTGAGTCAGCCGACATTAACGTCAAGGCATAGAAGGGGACAAAGCACATTTCGGACCCCATACATCCCGCTTTTGCAACAATACGCGCTCAAATCAAAGTCATAAAAGATGGAAATAGAAAGATAGAGAAAAAATCCTAACGCACAGACTAAGTACACGTCGACATACATACGCGCCAGGGTGGCTTGCAATGCATGTATCCACCCTGGCTGCCTACCTGCTACCTGCCTACCCGTCTTCTCCTAGTATCTAACAAGTGTATCCCGCCGGAGATGCACACGGGGGTTATGGATACTTGCTTTGCTTTTACATGCCGGATGTATGCCCGCGCCGGCCGCCGAATAGGTGGGGGCTTAACGCGACGCAATATCATCTAACTGAGTTGCTTGCTCGGCAAAAGTTACTAACTAATAGAAGTATAGTGACTTATTGATGTGGTATCAGAAAGTCGATGACTTTATAATTAGTTATTCAGAAACTCAGGTCGTCTGAGGCTAATAACTATGTTATGTATCATTATTTATGACTAGGAGCTTCTGGATCAGTAGTCACAAGAAGTTGTTGAAATCACAATCCCTGAACTACTAGCTACTAAGGATATTCAACTGGAAAAGTTGCGCACAATGATTATACACACCTACTTCTATTTCAAAGCCCGCATTGCTAGATTGACACAAAGAAAATCGATTTAGGTAAGCATATTGTCACCAGCGTTACAATCTGGGGAGCAGACACTGAGTTACCATTATAGAATGAGGGAACAACCAGGGCTTGACCAACTATCAGAGATCAGATATCTCATAACCAAGCGCAGTAGAAAATGGGAAGCAAATTTTAAGCCAAACAAATCCTGTATATACCCTTAACAAAAAAAAAGTAAGCTGCTGAAATCCGTACTGTAGGACCATTAATGTAAACACAATTCTATTATCTTACATACATCATCCCCTTCAGCAATACAGAAGGTAGTTAACCGAAAATAATTATCAACGAGCCCATAATGAACAACGATCCTACCTGAAGTGATATTCATCTATCTCAAATAACGAAGGATGTGGTAATCTCCTATACCTAGTCTGCTGTGTAGTTTATATAGGAAGCGGACACCGCCGAACTCCAGTGAGGGAATGGTATTCTTATATATCCTGTTTGTATTTGTTCGAAAGGCTGCAATCTTGTATAATCCGCAATTTTAGAAATGGCGAAATAAGTACTTTACGCAACTTTACGGATATGAATAAGGTTATGAACTTTAATGGCAGCAGGGAACAAGAGCATCATGTTTTTCATATGATTATAAAAAACCTGGAATTGTCGAATGGGCAGATGAGCCAATATTGTAACATGATTCGAAGTTGAATGTCGAAATAAATCTCCTGAACGCCATCCTGGGGTGGCACAGATGCTTATCCTTTTTCGATGCCCGTGCCACGTACCTCGCAACGGGTAACACCAGCAGGTCTAACGTCCGCAAGTTTCCAGTTGGCCGGTAAGCCACGGGTGCATGCGGGTAAATGCTTAGCTAGGACCGTACTTGATCCTCCAATCTATTCAGTTTTCTCTTACCTCATGCTAATCCCTGTAACACTTGTGCTTATAAGGGAAAGCTGAGAGAAACAAAATGTATAGAGATTAAGCCTTCTACGTGCCTTAAGACAACTGATTATGGGGATAGAACCGAGAGACCTATAGGGTATTGGGAAACCTTACGGCCGTTGTGAGGCATGGTCCTTTCCTCAGACAAGCTTTTCTTTCATGCCTTAAGCGTAAGCAATGCAAGGACGCACAGCAGTTCTTACGGCTGGATATCTGAGGATACACATGCTTCTCCTGCGCCAGCATGTTGCGTACTACAGCCGTCATTGGAACGTTGAATACTGCTAGAGGACCAGCTACAGATGGCGACTTAATGTCTACGCTGTATAGCTGTACTGATCAGTACTTTTTCCAACTAGAAATAACATCTGAAATGGCAATAATAGCAATAAAATTTCAACATAGCTTAAATTGGTCTAGCCACTGTCGAGTGATTCAACTCATCAATTGCGCCGGAATCTTGTCCCACAAGAATTTGATGTACATGAGAAAACCATTTCGCTCACATTCGGTCTCTGCTCACATCCTCCATCCTGCGTAGTTTTGTGCTCGTGTCTTGCCCCCCCCCCCCCCCCCCCGGGAACGATTTCTCTCCTTCAGACCTGTCAGCTGTGAGGGCATAGTCGATTAGACGAGCATGTCTCGGGACCTGACCTGACCTGGTGCAGACATTTCCGACGAGACTGAAACAAGACAAAACAAGACAAATTACCTCCTCTCTCGCCCCCCTTCCTTGCCCTACCGACGATGTTCCAAAGTGACCTGACGTTTTGTAGTCCTCCTCGTACCTACCTCCCTACACGCCCAGCACTTCGACTTCGCGTAAAACCACCCAACTAAAATCTTCGTACAAGAAACTAACGAACCTGCAAACAAGTCGGAGCGGTCGGAGTTGCGGAGAATACCAAGCACAAGAGAAGAAGACAAGGTAAGTAGCACGGGGACAGAAAATCCCTCCCTTGCTCCTTTCGCAGTCTCCGAGGTGCACAGAGACTACACAGACACAAAGATATAACAAGAGAAAATATCATATACTACAATACAGGAAACCGCACGGGAACACAACACAATCAAAAAGCAGACCCCGAAAGCAGCACAGATCTCGCCTGTCTGTCAGACCCTATCGCGAATTTGACGACAGTCAGCTGACCAACTGCTACTCTACACAAACCACTTCAGACCCAAGTACCTACACACCAATACAAGTCTGACGTGATCCGGCAATGCGGCATCACCGCACAAACACACCCACACCCACTGCACATCATACATACAATACATTTGCATATATCACATACCCGCCACGATGACACCGAAACCACATCTAAGTAGAGACAGACGGAATAATCTTGACTGACTAAGCCTACCTTCTACTACAGCCAGTGCAGCCAAACTCAGCCAGGATGTCAATGACAGTATTACGCTAGCAAGGGAAGAGAATTACTCATTATCTCTCTCCTGACTGACAGGCTGATTAGATAGATATTACGCAGACAAGCAAGCAAGTAATGTACTTTGAATTCTTCACATGCCGCCCTTTTTTTCTAGATACGTCTGTTTGTACTGTGCTCTGGGGGAAGAGGTTTCCTCGTCTAAGCTTAGAAGTAGTGTTCTTACGTCCACCCTTTTCCTTACATTTCAGAATTGGTTGTATATTGAAGAAAAAGGGGAGGTAAGTAAATAAAATAATCTATCCAATGAATTAGATGGGAGTTTCGAGATCCACAACCTCTCCTAGCGCACACGCGCTTGAGTCCGTCTTCACCTCAAGCAACCCGATGACTACCAATATCTCGTCTCCTACAGGAACATACTTATAAATCTCTAATACGGAGGTTGCATTGAAACAAGACCACATCATCAAGGCAAAACAATGTGCAGAGAAACAGGCTCGAGTTGATCGCTCAAATGCTAAATTATGTGTGTTGATGTTTATGCTCACTCTGTACAATGTAATCTGTTATCCACCGTCGCGCTCCTGCCGGGAGAGGGCATCTAGGTGAGTCGCTTGTTCAAAATAGCGCTCCTATCCTCAAACAGGCAAGTGACATGATGCGAGGGTAGAAAGCGTGAAATGCAAAATCCAAAGCTGGCCGTGCAAAGTATAAAGAAACGCTTGCGTAGATACATATGATACAAGACGTCTTTCATGGGATTAGGTGAGAAATAGACCTGTTTCCGTGGATTACAAGCGGGCCTGGACTGGAGGTAAGTTGGCCTCATTGGGCCACTGCGCCTCGGGCCATACGTGACGAATGGCCTCCCAGATATGACTAGCGGAAGGCAAGGGTTAGCGAGACCAAAGTCCTAAACACGACATGATAATAGCTGAAGTTGAGTGAGGGCTGTATAACATACCTGACGTAAATGATCTTGAGACCGTCCTTTACTTCGATGGGTACCTCTCGAGCGTCTTTTTCGTTCTGTGCTGGGAGGAGAACCGTTTTCACACCGGCTCGATAGGCTCCAATGAGTTTCTCCTTGATCCCTCCAACCCTCTTGACATGGCCAGAAAGTTGGAACTCACCCTATCTCCCATGTTAGTGTGCGTCATCAACAAACATGTTTAAGACTGATATGATACATACCGTCATTGCCATGGTCGGTGGAACAGGTCGCCCAGAGAAGAGTGAGATGAGCGCAATAGCTTGAGCCATGCCACTTGAAGGTCCATCTTTGGGCACGGCTCCAGAGGGGCAATGGACGTGTAGACTACGGTTCTTCATGATGTTTTCGGTGGGTTCGCGGGTGAGTCCCAATTCGTAGGCGTGATTTCGCACCCAGCTCCTAGCAACTTTGACGCTTTCCATAAGTACTTTGCCCAGATTGCCCGTGAGCTCCACACTTCCGTCACCAGGCATATCAAGTACTTCAATAAACAGGATACCCCCGTTCCCACCGGAACTATAGGCCACGAGTCCTGTGACAATGCCCGGCTGACTGGTTTTCTCCGCGATTTCGTCCTCAAACCTCTCTATCCCCAGAATAGCTTCGAGATCCTCAAGCGTTAGATCTGCTCGGTATGTCTCAGGCTGACCCCGGTCGTTCGCTTCGACGTATTCAACAGCCTTGGCACGACAAACAGAGCCAATCTCGCGCTCGAGATTCCGGACCCCTGATTCGCGAGTGTACGACTCGATGATCTTGGAGATCACTTCATCACTGAACTTGACTTGATCTTCTTGAAGTCCATTAACTCGGATTTGCTTGGGAACGAGGTGGCGGAGTGCAATGTGACGCTTCTCAAGAGTCGTGTAGCCAGAGAATTCAAGGGTCTCCATGCGATCCAATAACGGGCCGGGGATTGTATCTAGACTGTTTGCTGTCGCAATGAACAAAACCTTACTAAGATCGATAGGGGTATTCACGTAGTGATCAGTGAATGTGTGATTCTGCTCAGGGTCAAGCACCTCAAGCATTGCAGCTGACGGGTCACCGTTATGGTTTGCCATACCTAACTTGTCGATTTCATCCAACAAAAAGACAGGGTTAGCAACCCCGACTTTCCTGAGACCTTGCACAATCAGGCCGGGTCATCGCAGCTACGTAGGTCCTACGATGACCCCTGATCTCTGCCTCATCCCTGACACCACCAAGCGAGATGCGGTGGAACTGCCGCCCGAGAGCTGTGGCGATAGAACGGGCTATGCTCGTCTTGCCTACACCAGGCGGTCCGACGAGAAGTAAGATTGGTGCTCTCTCGGCTCTCCGTTTGTTTCGGAGCATTTGGACTTTGAGACCGCTCTCCTTAATCTTCTCCTCCAACTCGGACTGGAGAGGTGCGTCATCCTTTGCGGTTTTACTAGATTCTAGATTGGCAGTTTCCTGCTCGGCTTCCTTGACTTGTCGATCAACAGCCTCGTTCGCCGACTGCATCAACCTGACAATAGTAAGGTACGATAGTAATCGCTTCTTCACCTTCTCTATTCCATAATGATCATTGTCAAGTTGTTTCCGCGCGGCTTCGAGGGTGCCAGGACCAACGGGGTCGTCGGTGACAATAGACCAGGGAATCTCTGACAAGGTCTCGAGATACGTCCTAACCACTTGGTACTCGGCCTGGGCGGGCATCATTTGCTTGAGGCGTTTGAACTCTCGCTCAGCGACCTTGGCCGCCTCGGGCGGTAGCTTGGCTTCTTCAATCTTCTTCTCGAGTTCTTGCAGCTCATCTGGGTCTTGCTGTTCGGCCTGTCCACCTCCAGGCATACCATTGAAGTTGAAGCCCGCTGGAGGTCCACCGAGCCCAGGGATTTGAAGCTTCTTGATGTTTCGCTTATTCATCTTCTCCATATCTTCCTGGTCTATCCTGATTGGTATGGCAGTGCTTGTCACCGTGGTGACGTTGATGTTGCCTTTAATGCCATCGACTTGCCTTTCCATCAGTTCAATTACCTTTTGCATTCGCTTCCGAACATCGATGGCGGCCAACACTTGTAACTTGTCTTCATATGAAGCCTCCACGACATTCATCATGAAATCGGCCAGAGCGCCACCCTCCACCGGTTGCTTCCTCATGATGAATTGTTCCAGCCGTCGCGAAAGGAGCGGGTTCAGGCCAGCAGAACCGCTCGATAAGAGAAATGCCGATACTCGCAGGTAAGAGACAAGCTCTCGCGAAAGGCGTTTCAGAGTCTCAAAAAGCTCATGGTATTGCTCACTGTTCAGTTCAGGGCCGACGGCGTCTCCATGCGTAATGAGCCTGGCCTCGAAGAAAGGTTGTTCCTGGGTTACCTTGTCGACGGAGACGCGTGAGATGCCCTGAACTAACAGAATGAACTCGGCACCATTCTGGCCTTGAATGCCGGTGATCTTGGCCGTAACGCCATAGTCATATAGCCGATCTTTTCGCAAATTCCTACTGTCGGCCTCTAGCAAGTCATTGTACTTCTCCTCGTCCTTTCCCAGCAGTAGTTTCTGACCCCGCCGATTGAGCAGAGGGCTATTCAGTGGCACACAAGCGACAGGAATCTGGTCAACACGTCTCGAACCCTTCGAGGCACTGGTGTAAACATTCGAAATAAGGGCCGGTATATCGGAGCGACTCGGAGGGACAGGAACGCGCAAGACGGAGCCGGGGAATAGTACGGTGCCCTTAGCCAACGGTACAAGGGGTATTGGTGCGGAATGAGACGCAGGGGCCATCGTTTGATTGTCCTTCCCTTGGGTGACTGTGACCAATTGTTGATGCGCACGTACTATGCGTCCGGGTGGCGAAGGGTTGGGGAGAGATGAACTGATTGCTTATTCACACAGGTTATTGTGGCAGATTGAGAATCGAGTCAATGGAAATTCAAAACACGCGAGAAATCAAAGATTATTACAAGGTCTAACAGATTTGATTTGGGAAAAAAAAAAAAGGATGAAGTAAGACGGATGGTGATAATTGGAGTACCGAGTGGCGTCGGGGCCTTTGGATGATGATGAACTTGTTGTCAAGGGTCAAGTCAAGCTCGGTGCGCGGATCGACGTCTTGGAGTCTGGCGTCTGGCTCGTCACTGCTGCCACCAGTCGGATCAGTCTGGAGCTGGCCGCGACGCTGGGGATTAGGGGGACTTACCGAGGTTTGGCTGGGTCACTTGCTGGTCACTGGAAGCCCCGGCTACGTAAAAGAGGGCCCTTGTTCTGGGGGGCCGACCCGTCACCACCTACGTGTACAGCATACTTACAGCATACTTCAGGGCTTAATTCTAGCAGCATCCAGAGGTTACCGACCACGTCAAAAATAACGGGCTTGAACTAGCTCTCCATTAACTCTCATTTTCTGCGACCGTCTCAAATAAGGAAGTATGGTAAGGCAATTGAAAGTGCATATTGTCTGCTGATACGCAATTGGTGTTCAGTGGTGGAAAATATTGTAATCTGACTAATACTGTTCACGTACTCGTACAACTACTTGCTTACCTACCTAGGTAGGTAAATGTACCAGTAGTTTGTGGATTCAGCCGCCTGATAGTGCCTCAGTGCCCCGCCGTAGAAGCCGTCAATAATGTACCTGGTGAGCTCAATAGATGCCTAAGTCATCCCGTAGCGCAGCACTAATCTTAGGTAAGTACTATCGGTACCTACCTAGGTAGGTAGTGGAGGTAACCTAGTAAGAGATGGTGCTGTATGTTGGAAGGTGAAATCAATTAACGCGTCTCAACTTCTCCATCACGCGTCTTTACCTGCCCACCATCCAGGCAGACCTATCTGCCTCTCCACCCACCATCGTCGTCTCAACTTAGCAAAAGTGAGGCGAAAAAAACCGGAATCTCTCGAAACAACTCAGAAAATAAGCACAAAATGAGCGGTTCGTAGCCACCCAGTGTCTACCAGCGCATCTTCGACGCTAACAGGACATCTCTGAAGCATACGGCGGGTACTCGACGACATCCTACGGTGCCGCGGGGGGTGATAATGACGGCGGTTTCATGTGGGGTTCTCAAGGCGGCGGCAGCCAGTCCGCCGTGAAGGTAATTATACACATAGCGATACGCACATACATAAACACACATAAAACGCGCCTTAGAAGACCAAAAACAAAACTGACCCGACCCCTCCAGCCCATCAATGACGAATCTCTCCGCCCGGTAACGATCAAGCAAATCATCGACGCCGAGCCTGCCTACGCCGGCGATGCCTCCTTCAGGATCGACGGGCTGGACGTGAAGCAGGTGACCATCGTCGGGCAGGTCCGCGCCATCATGCAGCAGACGACGAACATCACGTACCGCATCGACGACGGCACGGGCGTGATCGAGGTGAAGCAATGGCTTGACGCCGACAAGCAGGACGCCAGCGCGGACTCGGGCCCGGCGTTCCGGGAGGAGGACTATGTGCGCGTGTGGGGCCGCCTTAAGTCCTTCAGCAACAAGCGGCACGTCGGCGCGCACGTCATCAAGCCCGTGCGCGACTTCAACGAAGTCAACTACCACCTCCTCGAGGCGACGTACGTGCACCTGTTCTTCACGCGTGGCGGCGCCCCCCAGGAAGGTGGCATGGGTAATGGTGGGATGATGGGCGGGCACAACAACAATAACGACGACAGCATGTTTGTAGACGACAGCAACGACGCGCGGCACAGGGGCTACTCGGTCAAGGCGAAGAAGATGTTCGACTATCTGTCGCGCAGTGGAAACCCCACCGAGGGCATACACATGCAGGTCATCTCGCGCGAGGCCGGGATGACCATCCAGGACGTCATGGCTGGGGCCGAGGAGTTGCTGAGCCACGGCACGATCTACACGACGATGGACGACGAAACTTACGCCATTCTGGAGCGGTAAATCGGTTACATATGAGCTTGGGATTGTGATCACCCATATATCAAGACTATGAAATATGGCATTGCATGAAATATAGCATTGAGGACACACTACAGTCATGTCTAGCCCGGTGTATTAGCCATCGGGAAAAGACTACATCACGAAAATGGCAACGGATGATATTAGCTGGGTGTTGACTATATTTGATCACGAAAACTTGAAAGATCATCATGGCTAGGTACCTAGGTAGGCATGGAAAGTGATGGATCGATTCAAGGGGCTCCTCTCCATGTCTATGGGAAGGAAGAAGACAAAAGAAAGAGGACGAATGACGAGTGTGTATAAAGTTTACCAGGCTAAGTAAATTAACTAAGCTAAAGCTAAAGCCCAGGTTAAGCTACCTCTAAATAAGAAGACAGAGAGAAACAACAATACCCGGCAAAGAGCAAATATGATCCCTCGTCTAAAAGCTAGTACTCCAAAGTGGCAGGTATCCAGTTGTTGAAACGTTCTTTCCTCCCCTTCATCTTCCACGGTTCCTTCTCCCCCTTTCCTCCAGCCACGACTGTGTTGAACTTAAGAATGAAAAATAATGACCCTGGTGTTACTAAGTGAGCGAGCGACGAAGTGTTGTTAAGAAATAAACAAACTCAATGCGGTAAGTGACAAAAGCAGAGCTACGGAACAAAATTCAGGGACGCCACGTTGTTTAGATGCAGGAAAAAAAAAAAAAAACAGAACATGATTCCACTTTCATCATCATCATCGTCAGCAACAGCAACAGCAACAGCAACAGCAGCAGCGGCGGCGGCGTCATCACCATAAACTCATCACCGGGCACTTTCACACGAGCACGAGGGAGGTGCAGGATGGTTTATGTCGAGGAACGCAGCAGTTGGAGTGTACTGTATCCCGCAGATAGAAAAGACGAAAAGCCACGGATAGACAAGACAGACAAAGTGAAAGAGAGAGAGAGAGAGATAGCAACGCCAAGCGCGAGATGAGGGAAACGTCGCGTGTGTCCTAACTGTCATCATCAATGTCAATGTCATCAGCACCGTTCAAGTCTGTCGTCCCTTTTTCTTGTTATCTTCGCCCCTCTGTGCCTAACATAGCTCTTTAAAAAGATATCGCTTCAAATAGCCCCTTTTTGGGAGAAGCCGCTGTGAAGCTTGATGGGGATCGAGTGGGCGAGGGTCTTGCGGGGCTCGCGCACCATGATGGTGAGGCGCACGGGACCGTGAGTTGAATGTTTACTACCTGTGGTAGCCGTCAAGTCAGCACCCAGGTAGATATCGCGCTTGATCTCGAACCCGAACTTCTTGTAGTATTCGTTGTTCTTCTCTGAGCTTGACTCGAGGTACATGGCGCGGCCCTCGGCGTCGGCCTGTAATACCACCGTTAGATTCTATGTTACTGGGTTGTCCCTTTCTATAACTCGAAGACCTCTTCCTTTTTAAAAACGGGGTAAGGGTAGAATTGAAGTAACGCTTCCGACTAAATCGTGGAGAGTCTGTTATGGTGATATGGACAGGGGGTGGTACATCAAGATAAGGGTTGCAGATAAAAGGGATGTGCAAATGGATATTCAAATGGGAATTTACATGGAGACGATAATACGTACCTTGGCAGCCATCTGGTCGATGAGCTTCCTTGCATAGCCGCGGCGCTGCCCGCTGGGTTTAGTGCCTAGGTACACCAAATAGTAGCAGTCGTGATCCCTATCTCCCATGACCTCCTGCTTCGTGTGATGAAGGACGGGCAGTAGCTCGCTGTAGTAACGTCTCCGGCCCTCAGCCGACAGTTGATAGTAGAGTCTCCACATACCACTGCGCAGGATAGTCAGCCAGTCATCTGCATCCTTGCCGGGCGGCATCCTATGTCGTCGAACGATTAGCGACTTTTATCTCTGTTATATGAGCGATGAGCAGTTGTGTTGTATAAAGTCACTTACCAGAGCGCTACTGCCTCGTAGTCGGGCCCGATGGTCGTCACAACACCCTTGTAGCAGTGGGCGGCCACGATGTAATTGAAGATGTCAACGTGGAGCCTCCACTTAGCCTCATCGTCATCCTTGGCATCTTCGGCATCGAGGAGATACTGCGCTAGGTCGTCAGTAGCAAAGGCTTGCGCCAGCGAAAGCGCTGCTTCTTTGCACTCCGAGATGCCAATAGCACGGACTTGATCCTCCCAGTTCACGGGGACAAGAGAACGTTTCTTTGTCGCAACAAGGGTGACGTTACTGCTTACGTGCGCCATGTTGGAGTTGAATTGAAAGTTTCTTGCTAACGTCTTAACTGACTATAACCAATTCGAGTAGTTGTAAGTCAGCACTGGCAGAAACTTATCGCAACATCATTTCAGTCATCTCATTCAATCACTCACTGTACTTATCGTTTAAGAATTAATATTCTGTATACTATCGCCTGTATGAACCCGTGAGAGCTGACTTCTGGTGATAGGCATAAATCTTTTGGGATGCGATAGGCAATTGAGGCTCGTTCGTAGGTCAACAGACATCAATGTTAATGTGCCGTAAATGACTCTAAAAACTGAATAGTTGACTTGTAAGGGACCGACGTCGTCACCGGTGATGCTGTGAGGACGAAGAACAACTACAAGGTGCGATAGAGAAGTCTGGAATGAAGCGACTCAACCCAATTGGAATGACTTATGGGCTTATGAGTTAAGACAGCAACCAAAGATATGGTTTTGATCAAATGATTATAGTCTTAGGGAACGACAACGTGATCCCTTTGACAGCAATTAGACCCTGGCAAGGCGGTGAGCCGTATGCTGTTTGTAAGAGCAATGAGCTCAACTGTGGTTTGCTTTGTTTGGGATACTTTATGCCTGAAGAGATTGGACTTGGTAGATGTTCTTCGGAGATAGGGTTTGACCTGAGAATAGTAAGACGCAAAGAGGGAGGGAGAGAAGGAAAGAGAGAAGAAACAGGGCACTGCGGGTCTAACGGGTACTTAAGAGTGGCAACACAAGGAAAGAGAGAAAGGAAACGGAGCGGTACACATAGCACAGTGTAAAGAGCCCAATTCAAAGCTGGGGGCGTGGGATGCCATGCAGATACTCTGACAAGCAAAGCAGTCAGCTTGAGCCGCAAATGGCCAAATGGATGGACTGGGCACAGCGACAAACAACAAGAGTACGGGCACCCGCCGCAGCGACGCCTTCTGCAGAGTTAAACACTTCATCGTGGAGCTAACTATTGGTCGAGAATATCACGGAGGGAGCGGCAGTGGCCGCCCAGGCCGAGCATTACAGTCGCTTGCGTGCCACGGTCACAGTGCGGCAGGCCCAGCTTATCGGAACCTATGCAAACGCGGAGACGGGGAGACCTCGTGCACGGCGAACATGCAGTTCCGTGGACGGGATTGGAGGAGCTGATTAGAGTGACAGGGTTGGCAGGGTGTGTGAATGGGTATGTCGGTATGATAGACTAGTAGTAAAGCCTTCTTCTGGCCTATGCCATGCAGCCGAGCAGCTAGCATTACTATTGTCAGACAATCATCCCTTCCCCGGTCAGGCCGGCATTGGCTAAGGTGGGGTTGGGTACTCTAGCCAACAGACTCTTGAGGCATCGATAGAGGCGTTTTGACCAGATTATTGATGAGGCCTCACGAGTATCCGCGTTTTCAACTTCCTGGGACGGGAGGAAGTTCGTTTGGAGTTACTATTTCTCCGTATCTCTCTTGGATTGTTCCAAGTTCACTCCGTATCTTTTGTACAACCCGATATATCTCTCACGGCACCAACGGATTGTGAATGGGTAAGGTAAGATAACTTAAGAGTCAAACAAATACAGTGGCCCACCTCACCATACCATGCTGTCGGTAGTATGTCGTCAGTAATTACACTTTATGCGCAGGGATATCTGCTATGAGGGGTAAGGTTTGGTATGGTAGAGGCCGGATAATCGAATGTGTCACAAGGGATAAGCTGGCGTAACGCTCTCTGCTCTTTCGGATATTTGAAAGTTTCGTTTGATTGGCTTGTCAAATCGTACCCATCCAAAATGATTCCTCTTGCTTTATTGAAATATATGGGTTGTGTAGCGCGACTCGTACAGCTTTGGCCTCTTCATCGGTGACAAGAAAACAACCCTGCTTCGAAGACTGGGCGAGGGTTGGGGATATCTACGGGTGTTGGTCAACCTTAACCAGGACGCCATCTCTAGCCGCTAGTCACTTGACCATCTATCTGTCTCTTTTATTGCCCCTTTTCACAGCGTCCGTGACTTCTTGTTGGTATATTTTCTTTCTTTTTTCTTTCTTTCTGAGTCGTTCCATCTAGTTCTCTAGGACAGTCAGAGAGAATAATTACATGCGTCTAATTTCTGGCTCGTTCATGTATTTCTCGAGACCAGAGTCGAGATTACTCCACCATTCAAAGAGCATTGATTCGCAGATAAGCTTGAACCAAGGCGTGAATTTCAATGTGGGGTCTTTGAAGAGAGCCTTGAGCTCATCTTGAGTGACATACTTGGCGTCACGGACTTCATTCGGATTGAGGTTGAGATCGACATTGGCCTTGATGAAAAGGATGTAGTCAACTATTACGGCGGTCAGCATCCAATGTCCAATATCGTGCTGTTCCTGGGCCTCCGGATTCAACTTACTCTCATGTTCGCCCCATTTGCCGTCACTAGGAGCCTTGTAGTGAATGCGCGTCAAGAAGCGAAAGTCGTCAAAGGGAACTTGCTCTTTCTTAATACCAAGCTCTTGGTCAAGCTTGCGCTGGGCAGCACGCTTGACACCGTCAATGGAATCGGGTAGGTTCGAGCCGGTCTCGCCAGGAATACCGAGGGGGTGAGAGCAACATGTGTTAGTCCACATGTCCGGGAATGTAATCTTCTCGGTAGCTCGCTGTTGTAAGAGTAACCGGTTTTGGTCGTCGAAGAGGAAGCAAGAGAAGGCGCGGTGCAGAAGGCCCTTGTCTATGTTGGTCATCAGATGGCCTGCGCGGACTTCAAGTTAGCACTACTTCACACCGGCTGGGTCGCATAACCGCGCTTCAATGGGTCTCAAGCTTACAAAGCTTCTTGCTAGCCGTGCCTATCGGGTTGTCGTCGTTGTCCAGGACAATGCAGACCTCGTCCATGAGACGGATCTGCTCGGCATCGTGACCCTCGAGCTCAGCAGAACTTGTGTCAATATCCGGGAACAGTCTCAGAATGGTGTCGGCCGAGGGTGCGCTCTGTGTGATTGTGCTCGTAGTAGACGACATTATGGTTCGTGACCTCTTCACTGCGCGGCTCGTAGTGAACGTGCGAAATAGGAAATGGAAAGGGATCGAGAGAATGAGGGGCAAAAAGGGAGCGGCTAGACTTTATCACCAACGATAATGGGCACACGCAATAGGAGTCTAGGTAAACGTAAAACAGAGGCGCAAGGGGGTAAAATATACTGCCCGATGAGGTACATCAAGAGCAGTGCTGCGCCTTTAAGTTACCTACCTAGGTACGCAGAGGTACCGGGCCGCTGTAGGCTAGGGGCTTAGGTACCCGTTGGGACTGTACTTAGTAGCATCTAGTAGGTACCTTCTGATGGTTGGGTGGTATGCTTACTGACTTGCATGTACAGGCGGGCACCTTCCCAGGTAAATCTCCAGGCCGCCTCTAACCTTCCAATCACTTCCGCTCATCACTTAGTAAAAGTATTATTAGGCAGTACATAGGAGACCACCTAAGTACTACTAGTAGTATCCGTAGTCGGTGCCTGATTGATGTTTTTTAAAGCGTTTCCTTTGCACAATTAGAGCTGGGAAGACTCGTTTACCCTCTGGACAGTTCCTTTTACAGTAACTGTTGAGTGGAGACTATGCCATATCTGGAAATTTGCCATAAACTCAACAACGCTGTAAAGTCGGGAGTTTCCCAAGTGAGATGCCCGAGGACCGACACCCGAGTACGAGCGAGTCTCAGCGTTTGATCATAGAGATACCTACATGACCTATTTATAGTCTGGCACCCTCGTGCGCCCATGACAGCCGAGTCCAGATACCCGGGAATTGTCATTCTTGCGTACTTACAAACATCGGACTTAAAGATGGCGTGATAACAGATTCCCCCAGATGTCCCCCGGACTGACCCAAGATCCCATAGCACGTTGTTCTAGTAGCAACGTCGCCAGGAGACTGAGTGCCTTAATGATCTTTCTACATGTATAGTTTAACCCAAAAGACCAAAGCTACCCCAAGACGTTGGCTTCGTTCCAATCTGATGGGTAGTGTAGTGCATTGAGTGAGCAAGCAGGCTGTGCTGTTCTATGTTATATTTGATTGACTAAAGCGGCCTTCAGTCAATCAGTTTATCCTCTCTGCGCTTGGTGATGGAGTCCCCGTAGAGCTGAGCCCGAGAGTGCAAAACCACAACACTAACTGAAAGGATTCGCGAGCTCGATGCTATGTAAGCACTTGAGTGTCGTGGACCAATTGCCACAGAAGAGTGTGAGTGGGATCGGGAATCGGATGATGGGCCTGGTGGGAGCCTCAAAGCCCGCGAAACAGGGAGATCACCGAAAACAAACATAGAAGAATCCTTCTAGCAGAACGCCCAGATTAATGCTGCGTAATGCTTATTTTAGAACGATGCGCTTCTCTTGGACGACGTGTCCCAGCGACCTGATTGGTATTGCTGCGATCACGAAGGACTCGACTGGTGGAAGCGGGGCTTTTTTCGGCCATATAATGGTGTTCAGTCATTCGGATTGAATTGCTCTGCCTTCGGGTGTTGATATATTTAATATCAAACAACGGCGCCTCTGATGATCTGAGAAAACGTTCTTCTGGGCTCTCTAAGGAGAAACCTCAACTTACAGATCTGGCTGAGGCCAGAGGCTCAGCAGAATGAAGCAATCACAAAGTGAGGTAAGTGCTGCAAGGATGTAGTAATACTGCACGACTTGTGTAGCCTTCTCATGATATATCTGACAAGTCTTAGGTTACCCTACTACCAAGGGACAGCCGTGAGCTAGCCTACGTCTCATCAGACCAAGACAGCCAGTTTACTCTGGCGTCTTCGCGCTCCAGGACATCATCCACCGAAAGCCAGGGGAAGATTGGACATCATTTGCGAGGAGTGGTGGTCCGCATATCAGAGACTTGCATGCCTATTGGGAAAACCGCCCGCACACTCCTTACGGAAGCTATCGAAGGGCAAGATATCTGGTCGGGCTATTATCAATCGGAAGAGATTAGTCGAAATGAACGGTTTTAGAGGGTGGAACAAGATTTGACATCGAACTTGGCGTTTGGGACCATCGCCAGAGGATATTGCACTTTCACTGATGACGACGACTTTTTGGTCACACCTTGTCAAGGGACCCTTTTCCTTTTGTTTCCTTGGCTACCCCATACAGTAGGCACAGTGCTAGCTGCCAATTGTCAATGTAGAGGTGTGTAGTACCTACATCTCACGATAGATAATATCTCACACAAACCGTAACGCATCTGCATCTGCATTTCTAGTAAAGACCTTAGATAAATAACAACACCATAAGTCTCTTATCATATAACTCTATGTGCAGTGGATCTGATAACTATCTTGGAAGCGGTATTTCTGGCGACTTGGGATACATCAGTTGATTTCGGAGGCTATTGGCCTTTCCCCAGACACAATCTAGATACTGCCGGAGAGACAATGGGCTGCAGCACCAACAAGGCTCGGCCAATCAAAGCGATTGTACTATGCGGCTTGACGTCTACACTAACACAAGGGTATCCCCCACCGAGACATGCAGCAGAGCAGTGGGTCCACGGGACGTGACCTATCGTCGTCGATGTAGCTCTCTCCCTGCGTTCACCTTTATCAGCGGGCAAGCTCTCTAAGAAATTGCACCAGAGGATTATGAAATTGAATGGAGGAGCCCACATCCAAAAACATAATATAAGAAATGCAATCTCCCGAGATAGACCTAGAAGATGAGCCCGGGAGAATCTCCTCCTCCTATTCCTCCTCCTGTCTCGGCCCGTTTTCTTGTATCCCCGTCGAGATAGAAGATTACGGGCCCGGCTTCGTGGGCCACAACACGTTCGTGACGTGGCCGTTATTCGGCCCTTTGCTTTTCGAGAACGAGAACAGCGATGCGCGAGATCACTGCGCGAATGAACGAAGTCAGTCTCACGCCATACTCACATACTCACCCACCCCTAACTCACATCCCCCACGTTCCTCACATATTTCACCCTAGACCAAATCAAGCCACACCAAGCAGAGCAGCATATATACTAAGTAGCCCAAACAACGATTAACGAACGCATCCTGTAGCATTCCTCGCCTCTCTCAGACTGAGCGTTTACATGTCCGTAGTCGCCGTAGCAATCTCCGTATCCTTCCACTTACGCTCGGCCCCGTCCGCGCTCGAACAGCGTCTGGCGCGGCCACTCGGTCTAATCTTTTGGTTGCTCTCTGTGGCTTGTCTGCTCGCCGGCCTGGGGAACTACATCAAGACGGTCAGCAAGTATAGTCGGAAGGTGGCTATTGTACAGAGTGGGTGGCGGACCCAGGTACGTTCGTTCTTTCCGGGTATGGTGCATAAAGTAAGGGAGATAGAGGGACGCAAATTTGGGCATGTTGTCACGAGAATCGATGCTCTTGCTAACCACGTGACAGTCTATAATGTCTTTCATAGCTTTCTCCATCTTTGGAACGTGCGTGACTTTACTGGTCGTCGACCGGATACAAGGCTGAAAAAGCAAGCGAATTTATACGGATTTTAATGATGAATTTCCTGAACTACTACGAGAGACGATAAGGAGATCGCACGAATAAGATGATTGGTAACTAATTCCTTGATATTGGAAACCCCGAGACAGATGCTATGCTATGCTATGTAATGCGATGCTATTTTATGTACATGGTATCATGACGTTCTGCGCGTGTGCGCGCATGGCAAATTTCAAACGGTTCAGATGAAGTAGTGATCACTCTCGCTGCATTGAGGAGTCAATGACTCGAGACGGATGTTCGATCCTGAGCCTCGGCTCAATCATCGAATGATTTGAGGTTATGGGAGATTGCAGAATAAATCTTGCGTAGACGCCGCTTCCTGCTCCTTCTGACCCTTGCTAGTTTCGGCATCACACCCGCCGACTGAGCCCTTGAACAGGAGCTCAAATTCGTTTGCGCGGTTGCGAAATTCCTCGAAGCTCAATTCAGTACCCTGCCAATCCGCGATCGCTAATGCGGTGAGCGGCCAGAGATTTCCATCGTTTGGGAGTGCGTCGAGCAGAGACATTGGAGATAACTGGGTCTCGGATGCCCACCGGACCTTTTGGCGGGTCTTTTCTATTGCATCGGGTCTCTTGTCGTCGGAGATTGAGGGTTTAGAGCCTGCATATTCCTCGGGCACATTGTATAATTCACCATGAATTGTTGCGAGATGCTCTGCCACTTCTTTACCAGGGTATAAGAACCAATAACCCCTGACTCGAGCTAGCCTCAAAGCATGCTCTAGCCAAGATGAGTGTTGCTTGCTGACAAGTTTTTCTTCGACCAGACTTGGTACGACATCGGACTCTTCTTTGACTTGCAACGTTCTTGAAGTGAAGTCATGAAGTTCCATCCATTTCTCTCCCAGAAAGAGTACCGCGTTACTAGCCGGAGTCTGCCACAGATAAGGGTTTGGCGTGCCTTTACCGCTAATTTCCTCCGGATGCTGGAACAACGGAGCATTGAACGGCGTTTCGCCATCTAGAGTAGTTGAAGGCTGTTCCAGACTGATTCCAAACAAGCGCCGACCCCAATTGTGGAACTTAGAAGGCTCGGAATAGCGGTAGTCAAGAAGGACATATTTGAGGTCTATAGTTATTCAGTCAATACTTGTGGTTGGTGTGATGAACTACCTCAGACTTACAGTTAAAGAATTGAGGTGCGACTTCGGTGTGCGGCGAAAGTACGAGCACATGCGACTGTTGTTGGTTTGCGGGCCAGAAGGATTCAAGAAAGCGCGCCACGGATTCCTCCTCCGTCAATTTTCGCGGAGATATTCGGTGCCTTAAATAAATATGACGCTCATTGGTAGGATTGGGCACGTATGAAGGTGGCCATACAAATGAATTGAGAAACCTCTTTGTGGAGGTATCAATCTGATAAGGGAGTTCAATTGTGATATGGGGAATGGCGCTCGCCGTATAGTCGGCTGCGCTCAGAGATCTCAGTAACCTTATTAGACTCCCCGTAGACTTGGGAGTGACTTGGATCAAAATGTCAATTTTGATATTATTCCACACTGCGATCCGTTAGCAATCCCACGATGCGTAAGAGATGTTATCGAGATTGTCTTACTTCGCAATGCTGCGTTATCTAATTTTGTTATCCAATCGAGAGACTTCGGTGAGAACCGAGGCAACTCTATCAAGGAAGTCTTAGACACCTTTAGATGTTGTTTCAGACCCCTCGTAAAGTAAGCCTCTTCATTGTTGGTTCCATCTACAATGATGGCTTGTGGATGCATATAGTTGTGGATGTGATCTATTGTGTGTAAGTAAATTCTCTTCGAGGCATAGGAGTAGACCAATGGATTTTACGTACGAAATCCGCGGAAGACAGACTTCTCTAGTCTTGCATCCGTCGAAATCTGAGCATAATTCGGGCGGGCATCTTGGACGAAGTTAGCTGAACAGTTGCGCAATAAATGAAAACAAGCAATTCAAGGCGTTGTACCATGAAACATGATGATGCAGGTCTTGTCGATCCCGTTGATATCCCACAAGTCCTCATTACTTATGCTCGTTCCACCTAGGAGGGCAAAGTGCACGTAGTTCTTCATTCCTAACCCCATCTGACACGCCATCGGCAACAGAGTCGCAGCGCTTTTAAGACTGGCGGCGGCGAATAGGATATTCTTGTTTTCTGGTTGACTTCCTCTTGTGTTGGCAATGGCCTGTAGCGATACCGCTAGGTTGAGGAATTTGAAAGGGCCATTAAATTTTCTCTTTGTCGTACTAGGCGCAAGCATTTGCAGTTGCGCCTGCGCGTCGGAATCTGGAGGATGCATAGTATTATCGGCCGACGGGCCGCCGGGACTCGAGGGAGGGCGACCGGGAAAGTGAGCATAATTCGGACGGCGCATGCGATCATCAGGGCCGAGGATGGGGATGTTGTGGACGAAGAGGTAGACGACGACGGCTACGACGAACACTAGAGCTATGCGCTTGATGGATCGCCGTGGCGGGCCTCGAGCTGGCTGCCAGGACGACGAGCGCCGCTGGCGCACGCTATTAACGAGCTTGTGGTCGTCATCCTTCTTGCCGAGCTCCTCATCACTCATGAAGAAGCTACGCATTTTCCTCCATCCACGCATCAAAGAGTCTTCCGTGACGGCAACAGCTGCCGAAGGTAAGGATGAGGTGGCCGTTGTTATGTGGTAGTCAATGGCCCCGAAGACTTCACCAGCGGCATCTCACATGTCGCAGCCCGAAGGTCGGCAGATGGGAAAATTAATTGGTGGGATGGAGCTCGATTGAGCTGCGAAAGGTGCAAGGTGCCAGGTGCCAGGTGAGGTAGGTGGCGTGTCTTTATTCACCCGGAATCAATCAATCGCCAGACAGCGCTGGCTGAACCCAAACAAGCCAGAATCCAAAAATGCCCATTCACGGCACGTGGCGACTGCACCAACTGACTGAGTCTATAGTAAGTATGTAATGCCTAGGAGCCTGGTCACGATGGGGGAATAGTAATTGCAGAAGTGAGGACTGGATCAAATGCCGTCGTGCACCTCGCATGAGAGAGACCCGTCGCAGAGAGACCCGGGACGGGTATGCACCCACTGTCGGATCTCCATGCCGCTCGTGAGTAGGGACCCCTAGTACCTATTTCCTACCTAGGCTAGCGAGCTATCTAAATGGTACAGGTGCCTGGGGGGCATGAGACGCCCTGTGGACCTGCCTCCTCCAAGACCCCACCACAGCTCCTGCACGCCAGAAGGGAAAAAAGAAAAAAGAGAAAAAAAAAGGAAACCGTCGTGGGGTAGTGTCAACAGGCATCGGCTGTAGCGGGGCAGCATATGATAACCTGGGAAATTTTGTCCAATCTTGAATATTCAACTGCCTCAGGGTATCGTCACACACTGTTTCAGACGCGAACCTAGTGCTTGATCAAAACTTATTTGATCCGCAATTTGTATTTATACATAGATTTAAAAAGGGAACATGGCCAAATCTAGGCGCAATAGGGCCAAAGGCGGCCAGCGCTCCGACCCTATCGCAAAGCCCGGGAAACTGCCTTCAGACCCAGAACTGGCTGCCATCCGGGAGAAGAGCATCCTCCCCGTTCTCAAGGATCTCCAGAGCTCCGACCCCAAGAGCCGTACCACGGCTGCTGGTGCTATAGCGAATATAGTCCAAGACACCAAGTGTAGGAAGCTACTGTTGAGGGAGCAGATTGTCCACATACTTCTCACCGAGACCTTGACGGACGCAACCTTAGAAAGCAGGGCAGCCGGCTGGGAGATTCTGCGCGTCCTTACCGCCGAGGAGGAAGCCGACTTCTGTGTGCATTTATATCGAATAGATGTACTTACCGCTATACAACATGCCTCTGCAAAGGTACAAAGTCGCTTAGACCTCGTTGTTTCTTCTACGGTTTCCATGGCCGTTCGCTAACGTTAGGACAGATCACGGAGGCTCTAGCTTCGCCAAATGCCGGGTTTAGCAAGAGGTCGAAGGCTGAGCAGAATTTCGTTTGGTGTATTGCTGAAGCGCTAACGGAGATAATATCGGCCCTAGCAGCTGCTCAGGATGAAGCTCTTGACGCCACCAGCCAGAGCCAGGAAATTTTACGGTTCCTCTTCACCCTGATATCATCTGATGCTACCACAGCGTCAGTGTTGAAGAGTGCGCTTTATTGTATGATCACTCTTTCCGAGGATAACCGTCAATTTGTTGAGAATATTCTCGGCGATAGCACGAATCAGTGCTATAAGCACTTGACTACTTTCAAGAACAGCGATGGCTTCAAAGCCGTTTATGCTTGTGGAGTGCTTCACAATGTATTTTCCGTCATGGACTGGAACGACCAGAACCCTGGTAGAGAAGGTGCTTGTGATGCCACCCTCGTCCCCACATTATCTATGGCGTTGGGACATGCTAGTCTGAACAATCATACTACAAATGGACAGAGCGCAGAAAATCCGGCAGATATCTTGCAAACAGCGCTCGAAGTCCTGGCATCGATAGGAACGGCGCTGCAAAATTCTCTCGGCAAAGGCACCCGAGCGAAGAAAGGGGCTCGAAAAGAAGTGAACGGTGACAACGATGATGCTATGGACGCCGACGATAACGACGACGACATATCTGAAGAGGACGGACCAGAAGATGAAGACGACGAGATGGACGAAGACGAAATGGAGGCTGATATGGAAATGGTAACGGGAGCAGACGACAATGCAGATACACCCTCTGGTATCGACGATTTGCCAACATTGAGAGAGCTAATACAGTGGGCGATTCCACGAGCCGTAAAACTTCTCGAGACTATACAGGGCACAGATGAATTATCGACAATGATTCGCGCCCACGCCCTAACGGCTCTTAGCAATATTGCATGGACAGTCAGCTGTATCGACTTTAGCGAAGGCGCGAATGCTGCCATTTCGAAAGCATGGACACCTGTGGCGAAATTCATCTGGACCCATACAGTAGCACCGGTGCTGGTCAGTAATACTTCCGATGTTAGGTTGGCCACTATCGTGACGAGTCTTGCGTGGGCAGTTGCTAGAACGTTGCATGCGCAGTCACTTCTTAACGAGGATGAACACAAAAAGTTCATATCGCTCTATCACGCTTCAAAAAGCCTAGAGGGCAACACGGAAGAGGACCCTTTCCAGAGTCTAGGGGTGAAGTGCATCGGGGTGCTTGGCCAGCTAGCTCTCGACCCCGCGCCAGTCGACCTTAACCGCGAAATCGGGGTATTCCTCGTTACGGTGGTTGCTGGATTGCCCGAGACGCCAGCCGCGGAAGCTGTTGAGGCACTCAACCAGTTGTTTGATATTTATGGCGATGAGAAGAGCACAAACGACAGAGAAGTGTTTTGGATGGACAACTTCTTGCAACACATGGAGGCGGCAGTGCCGAAGGTTAAGGCAATGGTTAAGACGGTAGATAAGAGGAAGTCGACGGAGCTCCGAGCCCGGGCAGAGGAGGCCAGTCTCAATCTTTCCAGGTTCATCCAGTATAAGCAAAAACATCGACCATAGTGTAGCGAATTGTCTCTTACACTGGAGTTCTTGCAGTCGACGAGAACTTAGAGCCACGTGGGTTGCGTTCGGGTTTAATAATAGATTATTAACATATCACCTTCATCGACACCACATGTTTCACCAGGCAGCATGATCAAATTGGTCCACCAAAGACATACCTCGTTGATTAGTCCATGGCAAGGATCATAATCGTCACGAGAGAGTGACGACCGGTTATGAAGAAGAAGATGCGGCAAGGTGCGCGAGGCAGCGGTCAAGAAACTAAGGGAGTTAGGTTCGTTAAAAGCGATATGGTCTATCAATAGAACTCACTTCTCAGCCGGTTTAGAGAATGCCTGCCACGATGTCTTGTTTCCGTCCTGTTAATGCCGTTCATATTCTTCATCATAAGTCGCGTGCAGTGTTTAAAGACCGTAAAATCAAATCCTTAGCCCTTTTCCTTGTGCCATCTCAGCCAATAGGCTTGAGCTTCTTCTTCTTTTTCTTGCCATCGTCGCCACCGGTCGATTTGCCCTTCTGGAATTGCCGCCAACTGTCTATGCGCTGCTCGCGGGTGGCCTCCCAGTCTTGCTCGTGCTGGCGCTTGCGCTTGCGGGCCTCGAGGTCCTCGTCGACCTTGCGCTGCTCGCGGCCTTCCTCCTGGAGCTGGGCCTTCATCTGCCGCTTGCGGCGCATCTCGTTCTCGATGAGGACCTCGCGCGTCTTGTCGCGCCACTTCTTGGCGAATGACTCGGTCTTGAGCTCCGGGCTGTCGACGGTCCACTTGTTCTCCCGGATGAGCAGCATGCGGGCATCGGCGATGGCCTCGTCAAGTCGCTCTCGGTGCTTCTCATCCATAAGCTCCGTCTGGGCCTTCTTCAGCCGGTCAAAGGCGTCGGGGGCGAGCGGGTTCTTAGTCTTGTCCGGGTGGATTAGCAGCGACTTCTTGCGATAGGTGATCTTGATATCGGACTCGGGTACGCCGGGTTGCAGGTCAAGAACGGCGTAGCTGGATGCGACTTGTTAGTTACACATGGAACAACTCGAGGCTCGGACGGGGTCTGACAAGACTTACGCATCTAGTCGGAACGCCTTCAAAATACGGTCTATCTCGGCATCCTATCCTCGGGTCAGTCTGCTTGTCACATTGCGTTGCAGAGCATGGTACCCAAGCCGGTTGGTCGACTTACCTTATCAAACTCCTTGGACTCGGCTTCTAGAGAGTCGAGCGCGTCCTTGTCCTCTGTCAGGACATCCGGCTCTTTTGAAGACATATCGATGCCTCGTCTTCCTTTAAGAATGGCTGTTGAATTGGTCTCGCGAGGGCCTTTTGGAAAGGAATAGAGCGAGACGGGTTGAGATAGATGAGGTTGATGGTTGGCAGTCGTTCAAGAGATCTGGGGAAATAGTCGCTGGTGGCCGCTGACCAGCTGGGACAAGGTCTGGGCCGACATGGGGCTTGAATGCGACGCAAAGGTGGGGCCGTTACTTCAGCTTGCTGTGGGTACCTGTCGGGGCCAAGTGGGACCGGCATCTTATCGAGCGTCTGGTGGCTGCCGATAACCAAAAAAGTTATCCCAGCCTAAGTCCGGCCCCCCATGCATGCCCTTTATTTACATGTAGGTAGGTAGGCAGGTAGCATCTCGCCTCGATATATCATTTTAATCGAATACTAGGCAGGGAGGGAATGTCAAGTGCTGTTTCTTGAGTAATCTCATTTTCTATATACTCAAGATTCAGAAGACTCTTGTGATCAAGATGCCTCGCGCCGCGTCCCCCGCGCTTTCTGAGAACGAGGTCGACATCCTAGGCTCTCTTCTCACCGATGGGGATGAGACATCGCAGACGAAGACGAAACATGCAGAGCTGCAAGGTGGCTTCAGTTTTGATGTTGGCGACCTGCTGGATGGGGATGACGGCGGCAACGGTGATGACGATGAGGCTTTCATCGCCTTGAAGCAGGCTGCTGCCTTCCGGAAAAATGCAAATCTGAAGGGCACATCACTAAAGAAGGGTGGAGGTTTTCAATCAATGGGCTTGAATGGAAATCTTCTCAAGGCGATCACGAGGGTGGGCTTCAAGGTTCCTACACCGATTCAACGAAAGACCATACCCTTGATTCTGCAACGGAAAGATCTTCTGGCTATGGCTCGGACGGGATCTGGTAAAACGGCTGCCTTCTTGATCCCCATGGTCCAAACTCTGAAGGCTCATTCGCCCAACATGGGTGCGCGCGCTTTGATATTGAGTCCCAGTCGTGAGCTTGCCATTCAGACGTTAAGCGTCACCAAAAGCTTCACACGTGGAACCGATCTTAAAACGATGTTGTGTGTTGGAGGTGACTCGCTGAACGAGCAATTCGCCCACATGACGGCCAACCCAGATATCATAATTGCCACTCCGGGCCGATTTTTGCACTTATTGGTCGAGATGAACTTGAATGTTACAGGATTAGCCAAGATGCAATATGTCGTTTTCGATGAGGCAGATCGCCTATTCGAAATGGGATTTGCGGCACAACTCCAGGAAATTCTCCATGCTTTGCCGCCAACTCGCCAGACACTACTCTTCTCAGCCACACTCCCCTCATCCGTTACCGAATTCGTCAGAGCTGGATGCCAGGACCCTACTCTGGTGCGATTGGATGCAGATACGAAAGTCAGCCCAGATCTCGAGGCGGCCGTCTTTAGTGTCAAGGGGGATGAAAAACTCGGGACGCTCCTACATATTTTACATGATGTTATCAAGATACCTACGGGGTTACCGGAAGGGATCACAGAATCGTCCGAAAACCCTTCGAGGAAAAGGAAAAGGGGACCCGATGCCTCTGACGGCAAGCAGAAGCCTTCACCTCATGCTACGATTGTTTTTACATCCACTTCCCACCACGTCGAGTTCCTTCAAACGATGCTTACCGCGGCCGGCTTTGCTGTCTCATATGTCTATGGTTCTTTAGACCAGACAGCAAGAAAAACGCAAGTGGACAATTTTCGGAGAGGGCGGTCAAACATATTGGTTGTTACCGATGTTGCCGCTAGAGGTATAGACATACCTCTACTTTCCAATGCTATCAATTACAGTTTCCCAGCAACTCCCAAGTTATACAGTAAGTTAAATCAATCAATTTTCGCCCCCGTTCAAGACCAGACCAGCAGCAAAGATCTTGTACTGCATTATTATAAGGTCTTAGGAAGACAATATACCACCTAGAAAGCAAATTTAGCTGACTTAAGAATACGAAAAGTTCACAGAGTAGGGCGTGTCGCCCGAGCAGGTATGCGTGGATGGGCTTATAGTCTCGTAAAAGAT
Source organism: Xylaria sp. MSU_SB201401 (assembly GCA_002288965.1). Lineage (NCBI taxonomy): Eukaryota > Fungi > Ascomycota > Sordariomycetes > Xylariales > Xylariaceae > Xylaria > Xylaria sp. MSU_SB201401. The sequence goes on from NPFG01000062.1 coordinate 87,952, forward strand.
ACCGATGTGCCATACCTTCTAGATCTCCAATTGTTTCTAGGCCAGAAACTAGTTTTAGGCAAGGAAGGGAAGGGCACCCCGAGTTTCACGTCAGATATGGTCGTTGGTGCTCCAGTCCGAAGCAAGGTTGAGAACTACACTGAGTGGCTCAACAGGGTCTTAGCGGATGACTCCGACCTAGCCAATCTATTACGCGTTTCTGACAAAGCTGAGAAACTCTACCTCAAGACTCGCAATAGCGCCTCTAGCCAAAGTGCGCGTCGATCGCGAGAAGTAGTTGCCTCCAAAGGCTTTTCCCAGGTCCACCCTCTATATGGAGATGATACCAGTGCCATCGAGGAAGACCGCGCCGAAATGCTCGCAAAAATCAGCGGCTTCAGGCCACAAGAAACAGTCTTTGAGATTGGCAGTGGGGCCAAGGGTGGCCGGAGCAAAGAAGCAGAAGTCATGAAGACGATGCGAGAGCGTTTCGGTTCCCGGGTAACAGCGACTGGAGGAGAAGGCAAGGAGACGGAATCTAACGAATTCTCAGATGAAGACGATGAATTGGCGGCCGGTGAAATAGCAGATTCCGACGGCTTCGATGTAGAAGCCGGCGGGGACGAAGTGGAAGCATCAGACGACGAGCAGGACGTCAGCGAAGATGAGGACGACAACATACCAGAACCCGTAGACTCCGACTCCGAAATGGAGGTAACAATATCCAACCACATGGACCCAGGACCCACCAAAACTCGCAGTGGCAAGGCATCCAAGTCAACCTCTGACGATTTCCGCGACCCCGAATTCATAGCCTATGAGCCGCGGACCATCAACGCCGCTGAGACGCGTGGCTATGGTGTGCACTCAGGCGGCCAGTCGAACGCAAGCGGCAACTTCTTCGAGGCCGCGCGCAGCGCCACCTTCGACCTGACCAACGACGAAGGCGCCAAGTCCTTCGGCGCGCCGACGCGGGCCGGCTTACGCTGGGACAAGAAGCACAACAAGTACGTCTCGCGCACCAACGACGAAGACGGCAGCCGGTCGCAGCAGCCCAAGAGCACCGGCAGCACGAGCGGCGTGAAATACGTGCGCGGCGAGTCTGGCGTCAAGATTGCCGCGACCTTCCAGAGCGGGCGCTTCGAGAGGTGGAAGAAGGAGCAGCGCGTGGGCCGTCTGCCGCGCATCGGCGAGGCTGAGCGCCGTGGTGGTCCGGGAAGCGCACGTCCTTCAAACAGCAACGGCAACAAGCACAACCACAGTAGTAGTACTAGGAACACCATCATAGGCGGCGGCCCGCGGTACAAGCACAAGCAGGAGAAGGCGCCCAAGGCGGCCGACAAGTACCGCGACGACTACCACGTGCGCAAGAAGCGCGTGGCCGAGGCCAAGGAGAAGCGTGTCGGCCGCTTCCGCGACGGCGACGGCAACAAGAAGGAGCTGAAGAATGCCGACGACATTCGCAAGGAGCGTAGGCAGAAGGAGCTGCGCAGACAGAAGAATGCTCGGCCTTCGAGGAAGTGAGGTGTCTGGTAAAAGTGAAGCAAAGAGATCAGTAACATACAGCGAGGGCATTCCCGGGATCCTTGACCGAGTAAGCATACATACCTGTGAGGGACTAGATGAGATATGTGTTACAATATAGAATACCAGAGGAATAAACAAAAGAACGTTACTTTTCACTTTGTACTTTCACCATTATCACAAGTTTCCAACAAAAGGAGTACGGAAGTATATCAATTACAGATGCACAGCCAGTCTATGATTCTTCCATTGTCCTACCGAATGTATGTTCATCAAGCCCGGTCGCTGGGGAGTTATTGCCCAGTGTCATCTTAATAATACATTCATCGTTAATTTGCCTTTGACAGTAATAACGTCCTCACGGTCAGAGTACCCCGCAGAGTACTCAAGATTTCATCGTAAACGCCCCCTCCACCGCAAGAATCTCAAAAGCGCGTCGGGACGATTAGCAGTCAATAGTTTCCAGGCTTCTCCTTTTTCTGCTTCGGAAAGTCTCTAGTTTTCAGCCCATTCCGGATTCTGTAGTTCATTAGTTGCAAATTCAACACCCCAAAGATAACGAGGGGAAATAATTAATGGTTGGTTCACTTACTCTTTTGAGAATGACGAGTCCTTCGAGAGTACTGCTGAGACTGATATATTCCTCGTTCTCTAGCTCTGCACGTTCACCATATGACAGCAGCACGGGAGTGCTCTGTGTCTGCCATCCAGTAATCGTTTTAGGGCGACCCGCTTGGCCAACGACATCAACGGCTTGACCGACGCGTACATTGACCGTCAGTGGTCTTAGGTTCTCGTCGAGAGTGACAAGGAACCGGGGATGCATAGCGGTGACTAGGAAATAGAGGAGATAATGTGAGTTGGAGGTGATGAATTGCTTGGCATCGATCATGGCGACGAGAACGGCCAGCAAGCCGGCTGTCGACACGCGCGAAAGAATTTGGCGGTCGGTGTGGAAAGGATTCAATGTCATCGTACCCTTACCCATGTGCAGCAAGCCTTGTGCTATGCGAACCATGAATAGAGACTCTTGATCCCGATGGTAATAACTAGCGAGCTGCCGCAAAAGTTGGGCCAACCTGGCGTTGTTGGTGCCGGCGCCCAAAAGACCCATGGCGAAAATGGCGTTGATTGCAACGTCGTTATCGTTATCATGACTGTACCGTGACAATGTATCGTACACCTTCATCTGAGGATTGCTAGCGCTAATCAAGCCCAGAGCTAATGGCACCGCGCGTCGAATGTTGGACTCTCCATAATGCGTCAAGTGCCCGAAATGGCGCAGGGCCATATCTTGGCCGACATCCTCGCCCATTGCGACTAAAGCAATTCCGATGACGGCATAAATTTGTTCCAACTCATCCATTTTCCTGTCTTCAGTCTCATCGATGTGGGTATTGCATATGTGTAGTAGGTCCTGGATCTTCAGAACAGCACCAGTGCCAGCCCAAGCGCATATCTCAGTAAGAACATAGGTAGGACGAGCCACTGGATGTTCCACCGCCTTGAGTGTCTCCAACATGACCTCGGCCTCCTCTTGGCGGCCGAAGTATAGGAGGCCAAGGCCAAGGCTGAGAAATCTTGTCCATTTGTCGGTAAGCTTTGTCTTGTGCTCATCATCCATAAGAAGCATCATGATAGCCTCGCCGATCTCCGAACGGGCAGAACCAATAAAGATGAAACCAAGCGACAGAGCAGCCATAGCAGTAATCTGCATGTCTTGGTCTGAGTTTGATAGGATGGGCAATAGAAAATGTTGGAGGTCCTCCTTATGGGATCCAGCGTACGAGAGACCCAGCCCCATTATACTCGCAGTCCGTACAAGCGGGGACTTATGCTCCAGCCGGTCGGTATCCCCCAACAGAGCCAGTGCCGGATCGCTATCTATCTGAGTCCCGGAAGTCAGAATGCCAATGGCTAACATAGCGCCAGCCAAGATCTGGGGTTCTTGGGCATAAGTAAATTTATCGATTACGTCCAGGCCACCTTCGATATCCCACATGAGCAAAGTTCCGAGAGAAGCCACCATCGACATCATGCCCTCATCTTTAGTCTTCCAAACCCAGGTCTCCTTCTCGTCACCATGCAACATCATTTTGTCATTGCCGAAGCCAGCATTGACAAACGCATTGACAAAGCCAGCCGCCAAGTTGTGCCGAGCAGAGTCGAGGTTGGTCATACCCGCGACACGGCTGCTTTCCAGGTGGCTCTTGTAGATGTCTTCGGTAGTCTTAGGTTCAAGAATATTGAGCTCCTTGCCCAAGGTCTTGAAGTATTCGGATAAATTGACGTTGTTTAGGGCGTCAGCGATCTCCTCAGCATCGTTGGGGGTTAATCCTTCTATGTTGGTTAGCATTAACGAAATCTTCTGACGGCCTACGAGAAAGGCGAGCTGCTTCTTGAGGGCGGGGTCTTTTGCCTCGTTAAAACCTTGAACGATTAGCTCTCTATCATTCAGCCGTATCGCAATCATCATGGCCTGCGTGTGTTGTCCGTATTTTCTATAGATGTTATGGGCTACGCGAAGGAACTGCTCGTTTTCCGGGAAAGTTAGAAGGTTGACCATGCTGACAAGGTACAGGCAGACTCGAGGATATGTTTCTTCGTCAAGGAAGCCGGGCAGCTCGTCAATGATCTCCAGCTCACTCATCAAGTCAACGGCGTCGGCTTCCGCATTGCTCTTGAGAAAGAGTGGAACGAGAACCATAGCAAGGTCCACGAGGTCACGCACGCCCTCATCCGCTGCAATTCGCTTTGCGTAGACCTCGCCAATCTCTAGGGCGAGGTGGCGAGTGTATTCGTGGCCCCACGATCCGATGTCCTGGGAAGGAGATAGCAACCTGTACTTCAGAGTATCCTGACGATCCTCGTCTGAGAAGGTCATACCAATAACAGAGAGCACGTCGGCCAGAGACGCCTTGTCGTCGCCCTCGGGCCAGGTTTCGTACAACTTTGTCAGTGGTTCGTAGTGTGGCCTTAGGAATTTGAGGGGCTTCGGAACTGCTGTCATGGAAGAGGTTGAAGTTTTGATCGAGTCCTTCATGGCTTCTAGAGAGGGCTTGTATAGTGAGGTATTGGATTCCTACGGAGACGGTCAGCCGCGGGTTCGTCACAGAGTCGGGGGAAGAGGCAAGACGAGAACTCACCTTCAGCCTCTCGACAAGCATGTCCAGCTCGCTCTTGAGCTGTTGGTCCTCCTCACTCAAATCCTCTGTGGCTGGAAAGAATTAGTTAAACTCTGGATAGATGGAGGAGACTAGATCGGAATCAGGCGCGCCTACCATCGTCCTTGTCATCACCCTTCTTGCTATCCGGTTGCGGCTGCGCATCCTTGCCCTTTTTAGCTTCATCGGCCTTTCCATCAGTGGCTTTGGCCTTTCCCTTTCCCTTGTCGGTCGCTGAAGGCGCGATATTGTTGGGTGCCATGGTGGGCGAGACAGCAGCGGAAGAGGCCGGTGCAGGCGGCGCGGGAGGTGATGAAGGCAAAGAGATGTGTGGATAATGACGCTGCGGTAGGTGGTTTCAGCAGATGCCCAAGAGGAAGATGTGTAATAATAGACGGCTAATGGTGTCCACTGCACAATAGTATATATGCAATGTTAGGAGTCGTGGCTGTGGTACGTATAATGCCAGTACGCCGACGTGGTGACGATGTGAAATGGGATGGGTTTAGAGATGAAGTGGATAGGTGAGCTTTCGCCAAGGTCAAGGTTTCGTAACCAGGTTAGCTACCTGCCTAGGTACAGTAGACTACTGTCATGGTTGGTAGCCCTGCCCGATGGCATTGGAGCGACATGTTTACATAAGGGAGTGGGTAAGCAGGTAGGTGTAAGGCACTAACTGGCGCTGTATGGCATTACGTGAACCTCTGCCGCCTACAGTAGGTACTTACTGGGCAATCGATAAGTGGTCTATGCCCTGTTGCTCAAAAGCTTGCCGCTGAGCCAATCATCATCAGTCCCACTTCCGCCCATTTTAGACCTTTGAAGCATACAGTGCTCCATACGGTGTATATAAGCGATCCCAGCTTTGATATACTATACCAAGATAGTAGGTACACAACAAGGCTATTAGTTATTTCCCCCCCAAAAAATATCTTTCGCATATAGATTTTGATGCTGTAAGATGAAGAACATGGTAATGGCCGTTGTTAACAAGTCAACAATTTCAGGAAATAGGTACCTAGTCCGGGTCTATAAACCCGGGCCCTTGGTTCAATTCTTCATGTTTATCTAAATTTATAAGAATCTCATATGTAGGACCTATCAAACATACATATGTAGGAATTGGGTATGTACTTAAGTAGGTAGGCAAAGTCACTACAAGGCTCAGACAGTAAATGCATCCCAAGGTTAGCTCCTACTTTGGACGCCATGGGTCAGTTAGTTGGTTGATTGGGTTGATCAACCAAATTCACCCCCCCCCCCCCCGACACAACTTTATCGATAAGTGGGCGAGCTTGGAATAATTTTGGCGGGGTACCATACTGCCCATCATGATAGATGGGGAGTGTCCCTGGATCGTGGGAATTCATTGAACCTCTATTTCAACGTCAAGTTGATTTCTCTCTACCGTTTATTTTTCCAGATACCCAAGCCATATTCCTTTTTTTGCACAACGATATAAAGATCAAAAAAGACATACAAACAACAGCGTTTGTATAATTGAGAGCTATTCAAGACCCGAACAATTCACTAATCTACCCTCCACCCCCTTTCCACCAAACAACCCGGGAGAAAAACGCCCACCGGCATTGATACCAATACCATAGGGGAAATCAAAAGAGCAACAAGAGATCCAGACAGCCCACCATGAAACTCGACAGCAAGGCAATGCGCCACCTCACGGCCGAGGACTGGCGTGTTCTAACAGCCGTACGTTTTCCCATTCCTCCCACCACCTGTCCATCTTAATCCTAGCATGCCTTAGAAACTAGCTAAAATCCATAACCTCCCGTAGGTCGAAATCGGCAGCAAGAACCACGAAGTCGTCCCAACGCCTCTGATAGAAAGCATATCGAAGCTCCGCGGCGGGCCCGGCCGCGTGCACCACTCGATCAGCGCGCTCGCCAAGACGGGGCTCATCGCACGGATGAAGGAAGCCCGGTACGACGGGTACCGGCTGACGTACGGCGGGCTGGACTATCTCGCCTTACACACGTACGCGAGCCAGCGGTCCGTGTACAGCGTAGGCAACCAGGTCGGCGTGGGGAAAGAGAGCGACATCCTAGTCGTCGCCGACGAGGCAGGCACGCAACATATCTTGAAGATCCACCGGCTCGGCCGCATCTCGTTCCGCACGGTCAAGGCGAACCGGGACTACCTGCGGAAGCGCCAGGGCGGGTCGTGGATGTATCTGTCGCGGCTGGCCGCGGAGAAGGAGTACGCCTTCATGCGCGCGCTCAAGGAGGAGGGCTTCCTCGTACCCGAGCCGTTGTCGCAGAGCCGCCATACCATCCTCATGTCCCTCGTCGACGCATTCCCTTTACGGCAGATCGCGAGCGTGCCCGATCCCGCGGCGCTCTACGCCGAGCTCATCGCGCTCATCCTACGCCTCGCCAAGCACGGCCTAATCCACGGCGACTTCAACGAGTTCAACATCCTCATCAAGGAAGAGCCCCTCCACCCTTCAGACTCCCCAGATCCCGACTCAAATGTCCCCTCCTCCTCCTCCTCAAAAAAGGGTAAAGAAGCCGAGAAACCAACATCAACCGACAACAGCGCAGATTCCGAAACGACTCCTGCAAAGGAGGAGGACGAGCAGATCAAGATCACCCCGGTCCTCATCGACTTCCCGCAGATGGTATCCATGGATCACGCCAATGCCGAGATGTACTTCGACCGCGATGTGGCCTGCGTGAAGCGCTTCTTTGAGCGACGCTTCCACTTCATCAGCACGCAGCCCGGCCCCTTCTTCAAGGATGCCAAGAAGACCGTGGGCAAGGATGGGGCCCGCCGTCTCGACGCCGCCGTAGAGGCTTCTGGCTTCTCCAAGAAGGCTCTCAAGGACCTAGAGGCTGCTATTCGCGACCAGCAGAATGCCAGGGGTCCAGAGGGGGAACTTGATTCTGCTTCGGGGGATGATGAGGACGATGATGAGAATAGCCAATCTAGTAACGAGGACAACGGTGCAAAAGATGATCAAGAGACAAGTTTCGAGCAGCACGAGGAGAGTGTAAGGAGAGATGATCCTCCACATGTAGGCATCTCCAAAATGGCTATCGGAGATGGTACATAGGACATCAAAATGGACCTCAATTGAAAAAGGAATTAGTCCCCTCCCTTACCCTTACTTGATCGACTCCACGACCACGGTCTTCATAATGTTTTAAGAGGCATCACAGCAATAACTGATATTCAGTCTCCAAAGCGACTTGTTCAGTGGAAACTCAAAAATTACAGAATTAATGCGTGGATCTATCGATACTGCCTATAGACTAAACTACAAGTCCCCCCTCTCTGGCAGTACAAAATGGAAAATAGTGTCTGGTGAAGATAGACACACAAGTTCAGTCCACTGAAAACCCTAGAATCGCAATACCACACACATACTTGAGTCATCTTTAGCGACTCAGAGAGTCTAGTTGCACTGTTGCAAAAAAGCCGGAACAATGTAACCATACGACCAACGGAAAACCCTTGCCTGAACAAGACATGGCAGGGAAAGATGCGCCAAGGTGATGATAGATCATACCGAAACCAGACAAAATATAATGCCACGTGCATACACAAGACCAGAAGACGTACGCCTATTCTTTCTGCTTCACAGGCGAAGAACGAGCGCTGCCGACCGCAACGCAGGGTGAGTCAACATGAACCGTAACTCCCTCATCGCCCGAACCGTCTTCCGAAGTTGCCGCCGCATTGCTAGAAACAGCATTGCCGGGCCTGTTCAGAGAGACGGTTAGCAGGACAATTGGAGATTGCACCAAAAAGCTGGGGTATTGGACCGCTCAGCATACTCGCTTTGACCCCCGCTAGTCAAACCACGTCCTTGCCCACGAGTATTGATGCCGAGCGGGATAGTACGGGCAGTGTAGCTGGGGTTACTACGTGGTTTTTTTATGTTAGACAAGGTCTCAGGTAGAGGGGACAAGTGAAAACAAAAAGCAAGAACCTACGGCGGAGCGTTAAGGGCACGGCGGAAACCACCAGGCTGATTATACATAGTAGGGCCCATGCCTACCATAGTCGTCCCGTATGCACCGACGTTATATTCGTTGGTGCGGAATTGGCGTCGCTCGGATGTGATACGCTTGAGTTCCTTCTGTGCTGGCGTGTCAGCGTAGCGAATTTGCATAGGTAGCCCGTCTGGGCCCAGCTTAACACCCTGGAATTCCTCAATGATTCTGTCGCAAACATCACGAGATTCGAACCTTGAGCTTCATCAGCTATTTTTTCTTGAAATGGACAAGTTCCACGCAGCTCACCGCGCAAATCCAACACCACGGCTGTTGCCCATGCCGTCCCGGAGGATCTTGCTAGAAAGAATCGTATACCCAAGGAATACGGTGCCAAGTTCCTAAAAAAAAGGTCAGACGCATACTATCACAGTTACATATTCAAACTCACAGCCTCAGAGAAATGTCTCGGGAGGTTGGAGATGTAGAGGTTGGTAGATTCTTCATCCCCTTCGGCTTTGAGGCGGGAGTTGAACGACTCCTGAGATGCACACAAATTAGTACCAAACAGGTCAAAATTCGGTGCATCTGGCATTGCCATCATAGCATGCTTGTGGCAACAGAACCTGCTTGGACGTCGTGGAAAACTGTGATCGCAGGGCTCAAAGATGCTGTTGTAGAATGGGGTCGTGACTGGGGTCGTTACCCGAGCAAAGCCGACTTCGTATCCCAGACGGAAGAAGCCACGAATGCATGCCTCCGAGTCGCGAACATCGAAGAATTTGGCGAAGCCAAAGCTAGAAGAGCGGTCAGCAGGAGGAACCTTGTACGGTCGGGCAGCCACAAACCCTTTGCAAGCCCCGGTGGTGGTATCAATGATCGCTTTCGAGGTCTCGACTTTCCCGAAGCGCTCGGCGTATCGAAGCAAAAGGTCATCATCGGTGGTAGGATGCAATCCTCGGATGTAGACATTGCGGTTGCCAGGGATATTGTTGACGAGGCTCTGTTCAAGAGTCTTCATGCTCTTACGCGGAGTGAAGACAGCCGGAACAGCAGTAGGAATCGGGGGGTCGCGTCGCAGCAAGGTATCAAGGTCCCTATCCGCCGCGACAGGATAAGTGTAGATGGCCTTGGGATTTTGAGCAACATTAGCCACTCCTCCAAGATATTGTTGAGGAGAAGGTGTCGTATAGGACGAGCGGTCAAAAACTGCAACCCGGGCAGCTGGATCGCGAGAAGCCATGCTACTTCCGAAGAAAGGAGTAGCAGGAGTCGACTCATTAGTTGAGTAAGAGGATCGGCGGTTCTCGAGGCCAGGAACCTCCTTCGTTGCAGCATCGGAGCGCTCAGACACAATGCCAGCACGACCGGGTGTGTAGGGAAGGTAGGAGTATGGCACATAAGCAGGAAAACCACCTTGTGCTAGGTACGGTGTAGTGAAGCCAGAGTTGCCAGCGTCAGGATTCTGACCATACCCGTAGGTAGGAATGCCAGCTGGAGCGTAACTAGCTGGGTACAGAAGCTGGCCGTCAGCCGTGGTAACATAGGAGTTCATAACTGGAGGCACCGCTCCATTGGGGCCTACTGGGGCGCCATTGATTCCAAGTCCGCCAAGCTGGTTGGCAATTGTATTCATGCCAACATCGAGAGAGGTTTGGCCCGCAAGACCAGGCAAGTTAGCAGCAGCTTCGTGAGTGTTGGCAAGCTGCGCAGCCAGATAATGCTGAGGAATAACGCCAGCGTTCGTGGTAGCCATTGGGCCCTGGGCGGCTCTAGACGCAGCGCCTCGCTTTGCTCCAAAGTTGGTATCGGCGGTCATGGTGCTAGTAGGATGATACGACATAGTCATCTAGTTGTTAAACCAGAGATTAGCGGTAAGCTGAGAATGAATGTGACATACGCATAGCAAGGAGAGTTGTTGACAAATGAAAAGGGAAAAGCTTGAGCAGGTTTGTGGAACAATATAGTGCGTGTGAGAGAATTGCAACTGTTGGAAGCTTTGCTCTTGTGAATCGCAGCAGGTAAAGCGTCAACACAAGGTAGAGGATTATTATTTCAATCCTCGGGCGCCACGGAACCGGGGACCACGGATATATATGGCTGAGGATTGGGGTGTACTGGAAGTATATAGGCATTCGAATTAAAGTTCGCAAATACGAAATATCCAAATACCTGGTACAAAAGTTGAGGTTGATCTTGAATGGCTTCGGCGGAGTGGTCTGGACAGAATGATGACCTAAGAAGAAAGCGATCAGAACAGAGTCAGAAGTAGGAGTGACTTGGGACGCTTGTTTAAGCAACCAATGAACAAACATGAACCCCGTATCAGTATGCCGAATAAAACAAAAGCCGGGAGAAAGGTAGTAAGCAATGCCCGGAAAGTGTCTAGGAAACAAGCGTGTTTTTGATGTACAAGGAGAACAGAGCTGGGCTTTTGATGGAAGTTTGTCTTGTTAACAGGGAATAGGGAAGAGTTGTATCAGCGTGAATATCCCAAGAAAAGGCAAGCTCGACGCTCTATGCATTGACGAGGGGATAGAGAGCCCAGATATAGGTAGCTGTATTTCAAGTACCGAGGCTAACAACGCCGGCTTGTTTGTGCCTCGATGGAGGGTGGTGATACTGGAACCATCTGTCTCGGGACGGTAACAAAGCACGAGCTGTGGGCTGAAAAAAACCACGAAGCCAACGACGTAGCTGAAGTGATCAAAGCAACGATAAAAGCAAATGGCGATGGACTGAAACCAGGGCCAACATGTCTGAGATAGAATAGGTGTTGTGCGCACGCATCTTGGATGACGGTACAGATGGACTCACTTTGCAGTATCCGTCTGGCGATGCCAATTTTGTTGCTACCAAGAGGGTCAGAAGAAAGCGAGTGGTAACAAGTAAAATAGTACAGCTAGCGAGCAAGATGAGAATCGAAAGTGATTGTGGAGATGCGGGTGCTGGATGAGTCGATGCTATGCTGGGGAACCAAGTTGGAAGAGAGGGAGAGGGGAAGAGGAAGAAGAGAGATGGAGGACGAGTCGAGGAGGAAGAGACCTGGACCCTTGGCTCGACCAGTACAAGAGACGCAGGCCTGCGAGGCGGCAGATTTGGGTTTGACTACTTAAAGCCGGCAGGCAGGTGGATATGCCAGTGGAAGGAGTTGCAGACGAGGGAAGTGTTCAGGGCACGACGGACGGCTGTACTTACCTGCCAGGAAAACCTAGAGACAGAAATGGAAGGAAGCGTAAGGGTAGATATCTGTTATACGAGTAAGGAGCAAGCAAGCCTCAGCAAGTGGTCAAGGAAGCCGCGCGCAAGATGACCCGATTGGAGTCGTGCTAGTCGATGATGAAGATGACGATATACACAAATATCATATAGAGTAATTCTGCAATGTCAAGAACAGAGAGTCTGTCTCGGAAAGAGGGCGAGGGCTGATCCTCGACGCAAATGATGGGGGAGGAGAGATGGAAGTGTGAGGTGGAGGAAGGCGTAGAAGGTGTAAATGCGTGGAAGATGTGGGAGGAGGTATGTGTGTGGTAAGGAACCGGCGAGGAGTTGTCCAATCCCTCCTTTTACTTCATAAACGCAGGTTGACGTAGCCGGAATCGCAGCTAAAGTTGTTACCGGTGTCCTTCATAACTGTTTCTACGTCAATGTTTGTTATGCTAGGGCAACATTGAATTAACTGGGCCACAGTTGGGGATGAGCAACTCGAGTGATGGAAGGCTGAATGAAGTACCTAACGTAACCGAAGGACTAGCGCGTCGTGCTTGAGGCTGAGGTTGGTATTAACACGTGAAAGGGAACAAGCAAATGACCTACCTCTAGGTAGGCTGTGTACCCAGGGCAGTGATTGTGTCCGTGTGGGCATGCACACTAACCAGAATCCAATACGTTGGTACTTAGGTACTAGGCGGTAGGTAGATGCTGCCCAAACAATCAGAACCACAATCGCCGGTTACTCCCATGACAATTTTGAAGGCCCAGGGTGATGTAAGTAGGGTAAGTAGTACCTACGCACAGAGGTAGAGTTGCCCAAGGCGCGCTTTTTATTTCGCTCGTTGACTCGCTATATTGCTACGGTTTCATATAACCGCGTAACAGCAACAGTTGACCAGGACCCCGTAGCCCAGGAGTGACTGTTGTCCAGTGTCTACGCACAATAGTATCAATTAGTAAGGGCAGTTGAGGACAGGATAAAAGGATGATGGTGGACTCAATATGCCATAACGTTGCCGCCTCGTTTGGATTGCCCATGCTTGGTTCTGGAACCCATCCATAGTACTTACAACTTCCAAACAAATGAGTTGTCTCTCATGCTCCTTACGTGAAATGGTGCAGAGCTCTTTCGGGTTCCGACTAAGCGCGCGAGCTTATGACAATATCGAAGACAAAAGCGTGTGCCCAGAAACAATCATATGGACTAGGTAGCCTTCGTGGGTTTCTTCATGAGCATTAAGTGTGAATCTTGTCAAAATAGACTGTGATAATTGTTACATCACTGCGTCTGCCGTCTCGTAAACTTAAGATATGTTCTTGTAATATTGGGCGGCAGTATTATAACCTATTTCCTATCATAATCTAATTAGCAATAGACTTTGTTTACGCCAATACTAAAAGCGGAAGGTTATCAAAAATCGAGGGGGGGAGAAAGATACAATATTAATTCACAGTTTCGGTGGAATATGCCACGTACGAAACTGTAATTTATCACGAGGATTGTGGAGGTGCACCGGGGCGGACTTCCGTCATCTTTCGGTTCATTGTATCCTCTTGAAAAAATTCTGAAGGGGCAGGGACATTAGGTTCATCCATCTACCATATGAACAACCTACCTCAATCTTTATTAAATTTGCTGAGAATATCTTTAGCCGTCCCGATGAGCAATGGAATAACCTCGCCCCAACAAAGTGAGGGAACAATGTGTAATTTACTGGCTAACGATACTAAGAATTGGCCAAAGAGGTACTGCCTGCGTATTGCAACCCGAAACTGAATAGGCACTTTGTGAAGAAAGAAAGGCTGCTTCTAGGTATTTATTATAGCCAGCATAACACGTGAAACGGACTCATTGCAGCCTCAGCCGACCCAAGACATGGTTATAGCCAGCCTCAAGTCCCCATACGTAGGTCAGAGCGCGTATGCTACACATCTGGGAGCCGGATAGCGACTTGGCCATGACGAATGACATGGCGTCGGAAGCTGGATCATTGCCACTTGATGCGTCCCGGGTGAGACATTCTAGACTCCTGGCGTAGAACGCCTAGTCCATTCCACCGGTATTTACCAGCAACCAAACCTTTGAGGTTCTCCGGGGTGGTAACTGCGGCTCTCAGCACCTCATATGTTTCCCCTATGGATTCGAACCATTGTTAAAGGTGTGGCTACAACAAGAATTGTAGGACCTGCTTCGATATAACCAGACTAATACACTACGTCGTATCATCAGGCTGCGCACCCTTCACCTGAAATGTGACTTTTCCTCCCACGGGTGAGACCACTTATACTGTCTCGTCAATGTCTTAAGGCGTCAAGGTGTCTCAAACTGAAGGGGTTGGGCCACTTTAATTTTCTCCTATTGCCACGTTGGAGTTATAGTACTCGATGGGCGTAGAAGTTGTCGTTGTTTAGAATTTCTTCTGGCATAACAAAAGCAATCAGTGCTGGCCAATCGCTTCTGGACTGTGTTGGATCTCGGATGAGCTAGTCTACCAGTAACGACTTAACCAAAGGCGATTCACCTATCTTCCACGTGCTCTCTCTGTGGCATGAGGCGGATCGTAAGAACAAATGCAATCCGTATGTGACGCCAAGTATCGCCTGTGATTCCCGTGGCGTTGTAATCTAGTCGAAATTTCATATTTTAGGTCATGACTTTTCTAGCTGCACCTGTTTCTTTTTACACCACCTCCGAGGATGTTAGAGTAGCCTGCTCCTACCCATTGTAAGGCTCCTACGTATCGAGTATCCACGCATGAGAGGACCATGTGCGTCATGTGAAGAAGAAATTAGGAAGAGTCTAATGAAATCATTACGTTAAGTAACCACTATGTATATGTTCGCAGAATTCGCGTCAAACCCTCTATTGAACAAATCGCCTGCCAAATCCACCCCCAACCAATTTGCATGAAAATTTGAGGTATTTTAGAAAGCCCGTGCTTCTAAATAATCTCACAAGGTCTACGCCAAATAAACACCTCTTATGCAGGTTAAATTTAAATGCTCACATCGCTGCAAGGGACGCTTTCATGGGTATTTCATCACGACCAGACATCCTCCTATCAAAGTAGTTAGTAATCATTCAAGAATATACTTAAAAGCAATGGCTGGACGTACCTGGTATTGGTTGGCGGCTCTCATATTCTTGACAATCTCCTCGCCTTTTGTTTCGGGCACACCACGCTGTTCGGCGATAATTTGGCCTAGAACAGTGTTGACTTCCCGAGCCATATTAGCCGCATCACCACAGACGTAGATATAAGCCTTGTTTTGCAGCAACTCGTTGATTTCCTTGGCCCTCTCCTTAAGGCGGTGTTGGACGTAAACTTTCTTGGCGCCCTCGCGAGAAAAGGCGGTGACTAGCTCGAATTTGTCGCCTAAAATCTTTTTGTATTCCTGCGATTGTCAGCACAGCACGTTTAGCGCGCAGGAGGGCCAGCACTTACCTCCCACTCAGATTCGTACATGAAATCCTCTGAGCGTTTCCGGCAACCGAAAAACAGAATAGTTTTTCCAACGTTTTCCCCGTTCTCGGCCTGCTTGGCACGTTCCTGGACGAAACCACGCATAGGTGCCACCCCAGTACCAGGACCGATCAAAATGATGGGCTTGGAAGGGTCTGAAGGCAATTTGAAGTTGGAGTGTCGTACATGAACTGGGACATGAATGCCGTCGTATTTGTTTCGTGGTCCCATAAGCTCGTATGTGAGGCCAAATGGCTCAGGGTTGGGGTCACCATTTTGCTTCTGCTTAAGAGCAAGTAAGTAGTTAGTGGCAACTCCCTTGAAGGGATCGGCACGACCGGGAATCAGCTGATTCTCAACAACAGCCGTAATAGAAATCTTCTTAGGCTGGACAAGAGAAGAGGACGAAATGGAGTAGTAACGTGGCTGCAACTTGTTGAGACCTTCAATGAAAGCAGAGAACGGTACGTTCGACCATTTCTTGCCTCCACTAACGACGCCCAGAGTTCGAGAGATGTTATAGTGGTTCTTGCTGATCTTGTCGTGGAAATAGTCTTTATCATTTCCGAGTTTAACCATTTCAGCCTTAGCATCCTCATCAGGAGCAAAGGCAGACAAAGTACCAAGGAACTGACGGGATACAGGAGCACAGATTTCTAGGTGATATCGAATAATAGCATCGAAAGTTGTAGGGGTGGGGAAAGGAACCTTGGCAGTAGGCTCAAGAGCCTTGACACTGATAACCGCATCTCTCTTATCCTGTAGGTCTAAGATGTTCAACATTTCGTCAACTTCTTGACCGGGGTTAGTCGGCCAGACCGCAATGTGGTCACCAGTCTGGTATGACAGGTTCGATCCACTAATATCGACTTCCAAGTGCAGACAGTTTCGGTCTTTGACATTAAAGAGTTCCTTGGACTCAGCAATAGGCGCGATGTACGGGTTGTGGGCGTTGAAAGGACCCTTGGCAGTTCCTTCAAGGTGCATCTTGTTAGGCTCTCCGAGATAGACTTCATGTGAATCCTTGGTCAAGTTGTCACGCTCCACAATACTAAAGATGGGTTCATAAACGGCCTCGCGCTCTTCCAAACCCATCTTCTCTGCCAGTGCAGCCCACATAGGATCTTTCCAAGCCAAGAAGTCTTCTTCCATGGTGCCAGCGCCGTCGTCACCCTCACCAGCCTCACCGACTCTGTGGGCACCGAGTTTCTCCAAGGCCTTGTTGACATTGCGGACCATTGAGTTGTAGTGTTCATACGTGTTATTACCGAGACCGAATGCAACGTACGTAAGGTTACCAAGAGGGGGGTCGTTTGAGTTAGAGAAGGAGGGCTCGTCACCAGTTATGAATTCGTAGAAGTCGACGGCGTTATCTGTGGGTTCGCCTTCGCCGTAGGTTGCAAGAACAAACATGGCGACCTTGTCTTCAGGGAAGGTATCTAGATTATCGAAGTCATATTCTTCTAGATCGGCGACCATGGTTTCGAGGCCATATCGGCTCTTGCCTTCCTTGGCCAATCTTGAGGCGTAGTCCTCGGCCGTACCAGTCTGCGAACCGTAGAAAATGATACAGTTTTTACCCGATTCCTCCATCTTCTCTACAATATTCCTCGTCTTTCCGGCTCTGGCGCCGGCGCCGTTGGTGTTGGCGAACGACGAGGCATATGGGTCTTTTGTTACCCCCCATAATTTGCCCTTTGTGAAGTAGGCAGCCGTACCTAGCAGGATAACGGCCAGGACAACAATGTCCAAGGTGTCGAGTTGCGCCATGTTGGGAAATCCCTAGTAAACGTCACCGTAATGAGTTTTATGACTGTACTTGGCGACAGGAGAAACGAATGCGTCGCTATCGGCGATGAATCGGTTGGGGGTAGAACTTCAATTGTTTGGTATTAGATTAGCAATGTTGTGTAACCAACTGGCTGCGGACACTTCGACGTACGGACAATGAACAGTCGTGCACAGGCTGGCTCAGGACCGGACTAGCGGGTAACACCGCACTGGAGACTCACAGCAAAAATATATATCAAAAGTCCAGCCCAGTCCGGTTGGGAACAAAATCTCCCGATATGTTTCAAGTGGATTTGCCGGTGATCTGTGCTGTCCGCTACAGGGGTTCGGTCTTGGATAGCCCTACCTGTCTAGCCGGAGAGGGGCATGTGAAAGCAAGAAACACTACGCTGAGCGGCGCTGGTTCGAATGTTGAAACGACACACGCAGAAGGAAAGGGGATAGTAGAAGAAGAGGACCTCAGCAGAGAGGACTGGCTTCCGCGGGACCGGTGAAGTCGAAGTCTCGAGTCACGGGTCGGTAGAATTGGCAAGCCGGGACGGGGGGGAAGAGAAGAGAAGGGAACGTGGAAGTTTGGGGGAAATTTCGCTGATGGTAGCATCGGTGAGTTTTCTACTATTTACCTGGACCGACAGTGTCACCAAGAAAACGCACGATAAGGTGAGGTACCTGGTTCAGTAGGAGACTTCTCGGGTAGGTAAGTACCTAGGTAAGTACCTGCTGTACTGTACAGGTAGTACTGTCCGCACACACCCTGCCACAGGCTCGCCAACGCCGAATTGCCCCACTGCGACACTGTCTCTCAGCCCTGGAGACTTCGTCGACTGGCTTGGGCCACGGGGCTTTGGGGGGCAAAGTCGTATACATATCGTGCTACCCTGCAGGCCTATTACATACCACCGGTACATCTAACTAAGCACCGATTAAGTTAAGTGGCTTACCATTACCGGGTACATTTAGTATAGTGTAGATAGCTAAGTTGGTACAGTAAGGATTTGATTGATATCTTATGCATCCAGTATGCCTTAGGTATGGTTATATAGCTTAAAGCTAAGGATTTAAGTTGACAGGTTGAAGTCGCCAAAAGAGTTGTAACGAGTACTACTGTTCTAAATATGTGATCAAGTTTGCAGTAGATGCGGTACGTTGAGCTAAATCTCCTTTCCCCAAAGCTAATGATCTCCATACTATCGTTATGGGCGACCTTGTTAACCACTGCATCGTCTGCAATATTGTGACACAAACGAGGAGTGTGTGTAAGAGGTAAGTAGGTATGCACCCTTCTTGCGATCTGTCCTCACGCTGCGCTACTGAGAAGGTACTTGAATAGTCGCGATGTGGTGCCATTATCTTTAGCCCCCCTTTTCACAAATCATAAGTCCGAGATCCTTCTTCCTCCTCAGCCACTCAGCTGCTAAGCTCAACAGCATATCTTACTCATCATGCGGCTAACGGATATTTTGTCCTTACATTACTCGGACCAAAGAGTACCAGCCTCGAGGGGCCTTGGCAAATGCCCGATTCATCCCACGACCTCTGGGAGCCACACTATCAATCATAGCCCGTCTCGGACCTACCGTAATAGATCACTTGGTCACCAGTGCCGGGATTTTTTGCTTCCTTTGGCGTGACTTCTTATAGCGGTTACGACACTACCGGGCCTTGAGGCGGTCGTATGTGCATATCTACGTACGTGTATGCGTACGTATGTAATGCAAGAGCAGAGATTGTAGTATTGTCGCGGCGCAATTGCGGGAACTTGTGACATGCCGCTCATCCCGGCGAGCCTGGCTGTCCCCCGAAACCCCGATGGCCTACAAATTCGGACACGCTGGCAGACGCTGGGACCAATAGCGGGCGCAGGATCAGATTCCAGTGTTTCCTCCGGCACTTCCTGATCTGCATCGATATCATTCCACCACTTTCTAGAAGAGATCTTGAGCTTTGACCTGGGAAAGAAGAGCAGGGAGAATTGGTAAAAATCTGTTGATGGTCTGATCTTGGTGATAAAGAGTGGGACTGAAGGGTGAGTGAGATATTAATAACCACGGCACTGCTGCGAATTTCAGATTGACGGACGGGGTTCCTTCTAGACTGCCGAGACTGCTTAAATGCATCAATGTGCGAACACCGCGCAATGAGCACGGTCACGGTGGGCACCCGTGAATGTACCGATATCGCAACGCCGAAACCGAAAGTAAACCGGTGCGCAGACTTACCACCTACAGTAGCATGATGTCCCCGCGGCATATTGTGCACGCTTCAGTTGTGCATTCGACAAGGAAAGGCCGTACATTGACGCGGATCGTAGGCGTGAACAGGTCCATAGCCCCGCGGCGTTGAGACCCTTTCGTATTCGCGTTTGCCGCCGGCATTCGGGGTGTCTATATTCAACCGGGAGCCGTGAGCAATGTGCGGCTCGATAAATGTGTCGATACGTTCCGGCGGACAGCAACACGACTGAACTGTTAGTGTGATTGAGCCATCGACTTTTGGGCGTAGATATCCGACTTCTGATCAGAGTTGGACTTAGAGGTTCCCCTTGCATTCACTTACATAGGCACAGATACGGATAGCGTACATGTATGTAAGTACCTGACCTAGGGAGGTAGTGTATCTGTAGATAACCCTGCAAGCCGGTAATGGACTATTTGGGGTTTTGGTAGATGGATAATCTTAGACTAAGAGACGCCAAGGTTGGCTCTAGGGCGGACTCTAGTGCCACCACTTCGGTACTGCCATCTCTTTTTTGATGGCCAAAGTTATTTTAATCTTGTCTAACCAAAACGGATATATCCCGTGAGTACACTCACAATAGTATATAGTACGCAAACAGGTAAATACCTAGCTTTAAGTTGCGGAGACATGTATAGAAGAACCCGGCGACGCTGTTTCACGCAAGTATGGCGGTACGCTCCGGGTGAAAGCTTTTAAACGCCTGACGTTGTGCTCAGTAGGTGTCGATATATGCGCAATCACCTACGCAAGTCCTGTGTTGCAGCTATCAATGCAACCGGGGCCTTTTCTCTATGCGGACATTGAACTGAAAAAAACACCGGATCACTCTATTGGAAAGATCCCACCCTCCAAACGACTAGGGATGGAGCAATCTCGATTGCTCTAAGCTGACATGAACGCAATAATTTCAAGTACTGACGCTGCAAGTGCTGTGGTATGGATCACGATCTATTTCTACTTTATTCTCTATTACAGTTATTTAAAAAAAAAAAAAATCAAAAAAAAAAAAATCGCAACCGAGGACACATGCTGCAGCCGGTTGTGCGTTGCCTTGTATGACAGCTCACGGGAAGAGAGAAATAAAAAAAGCAATCAGATATCGTTACTATGTTACATTTGTCTGCGGCTAGTTGAACTGAACTTGCACGCCCAGGGAACGCATGTCGATATCCGTCTGCATCAATATGTACTTTTATCATCACGCAGTGGGTATTATAAGACGACAGGAAGACGGCAGATGCGAAATACTGAAATACCAACACAACACCATCTATTTACTCCCAGGATTGTAGGTGGGCCGCTTATGTCAATACTATTCGAGTCAGCTATCTTACACGTGCGAATTTCGCAACGTGGGAGGCAGGCACAGCAAGGCAAGGGAAAATGCTGGTGTAAGCTGAGCTAAAGCTGATGCAAGGGTTCATTCTCGTGGTGGCGAGCTCCGATAAAAATGAGTTTATACTGTTAAGCCCTGTTATTGGTAAGACAGATGTATGTAAGCATTCCATTGAATTTCGTTGGTAGATTTTGTCAGACGGCGATTCCCTGACTATCATGACTATCGGTCGGTACCTGACCAAAGCTCTCGGCCCTCATGCCAATGCTGCCGCCAAGCGATTTAGACCAAAGGATCTAAGAGTTCGATACACCATCTGAACCCTCCAATTGAGAAAGCATCTTGCACCTGGCAGAAAGTTTGACCGAGTTTTAGTTGACTGTAAGACTTGGTCACAGTAACACGAAGAGCGGTGTGACGCTGGGCACTCACTTACAACTCACTGTCTAGGAATTTATTGGTCTAAGAAATATCGCTTGATGTTACTCGTGTCACATGTGACAAATCCGAAAGTGTCTTATCATGCACAAGCCACCCTTTTTGACGGCAGCTCAGCCAGAAAGACGAGAATAAAAATTCAAACTTTTGACCTCGCTATTCCTCAATAGTGCTAGACGGGCCAAGGGTAGATAGAGTCAGCTAACCTAGTATGGGTAGGTAAATGGAGATATCTCATGGTCCCTACCTGCAGCTGCCATGCTACTACAGAGTAGGTTTTGGTAAGTACCTACGGTACATGATATCGATTCATCTCGGTATCAATTTAATACCTACCACCAACCAACTTAACGTACACATCCGTCTACGAGTCTGCCGACCTGCATACAATAAATACAGCAGTAGGTTAGGTACCTGTCATTCGTCAATCGATCGTTCTACGAGGGACTCGAGATCGCATTTTTCTACGACTGAATTCGAACGTGGATCTCGTATTCCGCGCCACCAAATCAATTAGCCTAGCCAACGCCGTATCATGGACGCGGTTTGATAACCATGGGTGAGTGAGGTTTTGTGCGTGATTTCATGCAAGCTGGGGGTTGCTGTTGGTCGCTTGACCGCCGCTAGTAGTGGTAGGATGGCGTTAGATAGTGGTTGAGAGGTGACGGATGCTGTCTCTCGACACTCGGCGTTTGGATTGTTGCGCAACGGCTGCCATCGTCGCAGCAGACATGCGCACCACCTGAACCTTTATCATTCCCTTTCGCCGCCTCGAATCACCTACCATTCCCCCCATTCCCCATCCATACCCCCCGGGCTGCCGCATGCCTAGTCTCTCTACGTCGCGCGATCTTCTTCTGCATGCCCCCCCGTCCTATCGTATCCGCAGTTGTGTTGCTGAGCCTGCTGTGCCGCGTCTGCTGCTGTCGTGCTCCTCCACCACCGCCTTGTTTCACAAGAGAGGGGATGCTCCCTGCGTCCCTGTGCCCGAGCACGCACTCCTATGCCGCCTTCTCCTTTGCTGACACACTTGCCGCACCACGTAGCTCCGTCCCACAAGACGCTGCCAGAATACCCGACTCGATCAGCCTCGCGTCTCAATGCCTACAACGACGACAGCGATGCTTGGGACAACACCTTGAAACCTCTCCCCCATGATCCCGCCGTGAGCCGTGCCGTCGCCCATTCTCGCGAATCGTCGCTCGAAAAGCTTCAGTCCGGAGGCTTGGCTGGCATCCCTGAATCGCCTCGATCGGCTGTGTCTTCTGCTGTTACCGGTACTCGTGGTGCGACCTCTCGCTCAGGTGGGGGTGCGGTTGTTGAGCGTGTTGTGGACCCGAAGGCAGCGACGTATGGACACCACCGCCAAACCTCTATTGTACATGGGATCCAGCATTCGCGGAATGGCAGTCTTAGCTCTTCTTCAAGTCCTCTCAGTCCCCAGATGATTGCCGCTGCCGGGGCTGGTCTCCTCCCAGAGCGAGCAGATATGCCCGCCCTTGCGCGGCAAGAGGTCGACCGGCCGCCCACAGCATTGTCAGGCTCGACGGCTTTATCTTCAACGAATCCGCTCGAGAGAACACCATCTGCGTCAGAGATGAGTAACGGTGCCTCAGCACACACTGTGACCCAGAAGAAGGTCGAACGTATGCACAGCAAAACTCGCCGTGACCATGGACACCATCACTCCCATTCGTCGAGACACTCCCGAGATGACCAGCAGAAAACAGTGGGAGAATATGCCCTGCATGTTTTATTTACCTCTGTTTGTACTCGCCTTATCCTAACTAGGTACTGTTCGAAATATCGGCTACTAATGATGCATTCCTAGTTTATCGCGCACGCCGAGGAGAAACTCAACGAGTCCATAACCATTCCGTTCGACCCTGAACCTAGAATCGAGAGAATATGTGGTCCTGGAGCTGATCCAGCCTTCGATCAATTCATCGTTGCCCTTGGACACATTGCGCGACCGAAGCCGAAAGCACTAATCGATGCAATCATGCTGTGGAGGAAAACCAAAAGCGAGGCAGCAAGCGACGCGCGCAATAAACTGCAACAGCTGAAGTCCACCCAACTGCCCCCAGGTCTGATAAGACGTAATACAGAGCCAGTTCAGGTCTCAATGCCTGCTGGTGTATCAGATGCCGGAGGCTCTGGTGTGCCGTCTTTGGCAGAAAGGCAGGAGGTTGTAGCTCACGCCGAGCGACGCTCGATTGTTTCTATCTATATCTTATGCCGGGTCCTCCTAGAAGTCATATCTCACAGTAGTCTAACCTCCATAATGCCCGAAATGGAAGATAAGCTGGAAGGCATTATCTTTGGTCAGCTCAAGATTGCCGAAGTTGAACAACTCGAAGCTTCTCCTCTCAAAATGGCCAACTGGAACTTATTCACTCAGCTTTTGGGTGCCATGAGCAACATCAACTTTGTTAGCGTCGCGGAGCGGTTCATACGTGACCTGCGTAACTCTCTCCAGGAGATTGCCACACGCACTTCGGCCCCCCAGACCAAAGATCCTGAAGGTCAAGTGGAATTGGTCCTGGGCGGTATGACGCATCTGCGAATCAAGACTGACACAGACGAGGATTGGGATCAGGCTTGCGGTTTCCTGGTTTCTCTAGGTCGTCTCTTTGCCCAGTCACATGGCCAGAGAGTAAAAACGGCTTTTTGCCGTATTCTTGATACGCTGCTCCTCCCCATTGCAGCCAAGGGCAGCAACAACCACTTCATGCACCCGAGGTGGCAAGAAGTCTTGAGCCACATTAACCCCCGACTAGGTCTCATGTTCGCTAAACCACGATACTGGCTGGTGTCGTTCCCGTTGACCACTACCATAATCTGCGTATCTCCCCCTGACACTGCTAGCATCCAATGGCTTCAGCTGGTTCGTACTCTCCAAACCCGGCTGAAGGACAAGGCACTCAGACCGCACTGTCTACTGGCAATTTCCCGGTTGTTGTGGACGTATCTATTTAGAATCAATGACACGAGCGGCACCGTTGCACGCAAATTAGATGAAGTCATACAACTTGTTCTGCCACCAACCAAGCGCACCTTCTCGGCGGCTGACACTGCTTCGAACGGCTCCCTTGTTCAAATCATTAGAATGATTGGATATAGATATACGGAGTACTGCTGCAAAAATATCATCTTTCCATTGATCAACGCCGGTTTGTTCGATTCTAATAAAGAATTAAAGGTTGAGCAACTGGAACCTGATAGGATGGTTATTGGAATTAGGGCATTCTTGACGATCATGTCTGATCTTGAACTGGGAGAGCAAGGTCGACCACCCTTTCCGCAAGAATTTCAGGTTTCAGCGAGCAGTGATCGAATGCCACCTGAGTCACCCGTATCGTCGTCTAGCACTGGCACCCCCTTGACCAATACGTTGCTGTCTACCACTGGCGAAGCCCTATCTCGTCCAGTTCAATTGAAAACGATGAGTGAAGGCGTGCGAGAGTACTACAAGAAATTCTCACAGATTTTAGGTAAAATCACGATTATTTGTGACAACACATTTGGAGGGCAGGCCGTACTGGATGAAAAGTTTAGTAGTCCTGGACCGAAAACGCCCATCACCGAGTCGTTTAACTTTGCAAGGCGGGATGATTATCAGAGCCCGGCTGATCAGAAGCAAGCTTTCTATGGTCTACTCCATGTTGCCGTGCAGGCCTTGCCTCGCTGCTTCACCCCCGATATACCATTTAATCCCCTCATAAACCTCCTGTGTACGGGCACAGCACATGTTCAGGATAACATTGCACGCTCCTCGGCCCAGTCCCTCAAATCCATCGCCAAGCAATCCCATGCTCATCAAGTTACCATGGGATTTGCTCGGTTCATATTCAACTTTGACGATCGCTACGCTACAATGTCAGACGGCGGAATGCTAGGCCCTGGTCACATCGAAAATACGTTGCGACTCTACGTTGAACTGCTACAGATTTGGAGAGACGAGATCAGGCAAAAAACACAAGATGCTGCTTCTGAGCCCATAGAGGCTAATGCTAGTGAGAAACGTGGGCTGAAACTAGATTTGTCTAGTATATGGGCAGAAGTTGACCACGTCGAGGCGCGCGGCTTATTCTTCTTATGCTCACAGTCCCGACGAGTGAGGCATTTCGCTATTACGGTGCTGCGGCTGATAACCGAGTTCGATACCGCATTGGGTAAAGATCGAGCACAAGAGAAAGATAACGTGCGTCTAATCGACATTCTAGAGAACGAATCTATTCAGGTGATGAGCTTCAAGGACGAGCTTTTATCCGTTGCCGAACGAAGCAGACTTCAGCGGGGAATGCAAAATGCCAACAACAAGGGTGCCCTTATAGAGCTCTGCACAAGTGATGTATTTTACGACACCACACTCTGGTTCAAGATCTTCCCAAATTTGATCCGCATCGCTTATGACCGATGCCCGTTTACCTTAACTATCGGCCGGGATTTGATTTGCAATCGGATATTACAAATGTACAAGACCATATATACCTTGTCGGAGCCAAACAAAGGGTTATATCACGGCTCTGATCCTGCTAGCGCTCGCCAAACAGCGCGAACGCCCACCACACAACCAGAAGTATTGATTGAACAATGGAAGCTGTATCTGACCTTCGCCTGCACCACCTTAACTGATGCCGGAAACACGCTCAGCGCATCATCCCAAGGCAATCAACATCAGAGAAAGGGATCGAAAGTAACTGACCGAATTGTGACAGCGAGGACTTTGTTTAAGTACTTGATCCCACTGTTGTCCGTTTCTTCGGATTCTGTTCGTGAAGCGGTGGTGCTCTCAATGGGGTCGATCAATGTCCACATTTATCGGACGTTGCTCGATGAATTACAAAGCCATGTAACCCGATGCAGTGAAGAGGCTCGAGCACGGCTACACCAGAGAACCAATAGTGGATCGAGGCGTAATCGTAAGATGGATCTCCTCTGGACCGAGCTTACCCATATTTACAAGCTCACGTCTCACTTCCTCAAGAGTCCCGATGTGTACCAGAATGGATGGATCCTGAATAATCTTTGTACCTACACTCGGGACCTAAAACTCTTCTTGATGGATGGGGAGGTGCAAATCGACTGGGAATTTCAGAAACTTCGACGGCACTATTGTGGTTTGATGGAGGAACTATTCGAGGGAATAAACCGTACGCAAGACCCATCTCGTTGGGTAACCTTCGAATCTCGCAAATCTGCTTTCACGTTGATGGAGGACTGGTGTGGGTTCTCACCAAATCAGCAACAGATCCGTGCGAGAGAAGACAATATGCGAAAGTCAGTGATTGATCAGCAGTCTCTTGTCGAACGAGGAGTTATTACAGCTGCCATGGAGATTGAGAAGAGAAATTTGAGAACAGCCGCCCTAAGTGCAATGGCCGCCTTGTGCGCTGGACCAGTCAGTTTCACGACTGAGAGTGGTGCCATCTTACGGTTTGATCTCAGACGTATGGTTGCATGGATAGATGCGATATTCAACTCTGGAAGCGATCGAGTAATTGCCATTGGACGGCGGGCTCTCAAGAACCTGATCGTTTATAATCAGTCAAACCCACACCTATCAGAGCACTGTGTAGCGCGCTGCTACATGACCGAAACTCCCAAAGTGCAGCAGAGCTATTTTTCGGTGATCACTGAAGTTCTGCTTGAACACCCAGACTACCCAGCACCATTCGGAAAGTTGCTTGGTTTATGCTTATTCATGCTTGGCAACGATGTTAGTGAAACTCGCTCTAAATCTGCACGGGTTTTGCGGGCACTCGAAGAGAGACAACAAGCTAGTCGCAGTTCTAAGATCCAGGATTTTGACATCAGCATCTCCGATAAGACGAAAGCTGTATACAAACTAGCCCAGTTCGAAATATCCAAGAGGCTCGCGAAACAGCATCCAGAGCTTGCCTTCCATATCTTCTCCGAGTTCACATACTACTTCAAGAGTCTGCAGCAAGGAAATCAGCGGAACGTTGTGGCTGTTGTTCTCCCTTGGATACAAACTATTGAGCTTAAAATTGACCCCAATGGTGGACCGACAGCCCAATCGTATGTCCTTCTTGCCAACTTGCTCGAAATCACAATTAAATCGAGCGCCGCGTTACACAACGAGGTCCAAGCCTTATGGCAAGCCCTTGCAACCGGCCCTTATCCTGGAAATGTGCGGCTTGTGCTCGATTTTATCATCTCCCTCTGCCTGGAGCGACGAGAGCAAAACTTTGTGGAATATGCTAAACAGATCGTCGTGTTTTTGTCGAGTACGACGACTACACCTGGCAGCAAGGTTGTTGAGTTCCTACTGATGCAAATCAGCCCCAAAGCTATGGTACCGAACGAGAAGAAAGAAGCCGTTACACCCCCTCCGGATATAACGCTGCCGTATTGCGCGGATCTGTCCGAGGCGCTGCCAGTTGGTACAAAACAAGCAGGGCTCTCACTAGGACAATTGTCTCTTATCCTCTTAGTGGACCTAATGGTCGCCCCAGCACAGCTCACAGCGGACAGTCTTCCGCTTCTGCTGCAAGTCGTCACTGTTCTATGGGACCACTATACACCTCTCGTACAAGAGCAAGCGCGTGAGATGCTGGTACACTTGATCCATGAACTGGTGATTTCGAGGATGGATGACGCAACATCATCCGATGTCAAAACGTCTATCGAAGGCCTTATTGATGCTATACGTCAACACGATCGAACAGTTGTATGGGGCTATGAGGACAGCAACGGGAAAGTCGATGAACGCGACAACAAAGTCCCACAGAGCATGGAATATCTTACAACCGAGGTTGTGAAGACTTTCGAGATAACATTCCCTGGCATCAAAAAGCAGTGGAGTCGTCTATCATTGACTTGGGCAACCTCATGTCCTGTCCGCCATCTCGCTTGCCGTTCATTTCAGATTTTCCGCTGCATCCTTACCTCTGTGGACCAAGCCATGCTAGGTGACATGCTTGCGCGTCTATCGAATACAATTGCAGACGAAGACTCGGAGATTCAGACATTTTCCATGGAAATACTAACGACACTGAAAACGCTGATTGTAAAACTCGAGCCCGAGAAGCTTTTGTCCTATCCCCAGCTGTTTTGGACCACATGTGCCTGTTTGGAATCTATCAACGAACTCGAGTTCCTGGAGGCCGTGGAAATGCTCGATGAGTATGTGGAAAAGCTGGATTTCAGCTCTTCAAATGTACGACAAGTTCTACTAGAAGGGCAACCCCTGCGCTGGGATGGTGTCTTTGAAGGTATTCAGCCATTATTATACAAGGGGCTGAGATCGTCTGTATGCCTTCAACCTACCCTCAACCTGATGGATAAGCTCGTACAGTTGCCAAGCGATGCCCTCATTGGTGACGACAACCGACTTTTCTTCTCTATCATCGCAAACTTCCCTAGATTTTTACAGGCTATGGAAAATCATTTTGTCGACGACGAAACCAGACAGACAGTGGAAATACTGTTTGCCGTTGCAGAAGCGCAGGGGTTTGCGCCGGTTTGCGAGGCTTTGGCAATGATTATCAACCCAGGCTTGCATTCGGGTCAGGACATGGTTCTGCGGCTGTTTGCTGCTGTCCGTGAATTCTTCCTGCCTCAACTTGACTTAAAGATGCTTACAATGCTCATCGGTTTTGTGACGAATAGCATACCTTCAGTAAAGCTAATGGCAATGCGGATCCTTTGTGTCGTTTTACCTAGTATAGAGATGAGGAGACCTGAGATGGCTGGACATGGTCCGGACTTGATTTCGCCCCTCCTTCGTCTACTCCAAACAGAATACTGCATGGAAGCACTAGCTGTTCTCGATAATGTGGTTGCGGTGCCAGGATCGGTAATGGAAAAACAGTATCTTCGCATGAGCATGACCCGTTCCTCATCTCGAGCAATCAAAAAAGAGTATGAACGAACGCAAAGCTTATTTGGTATCCCTGAAGAATCCGGCTGGTCTATCCCAGCTCCAGCCAAGAAAACTGATGCGACTAGAGGCAACATTCACGCTGCATTCTATATGTGTCAGGGGGAGGCAACGGACGGTGTTGTGGCAGAGCCAACCCCAACGCCGGGTGTTGAATTTCATGCGGATGATTATCGATATGGGTACTTCGAAATGCCTGAAAGGACAGAAACTATGATGTCGGACGAAATGCGAGGCGAGGGACATATGGGCGACTTGGTCACCAAACTCGACAGCTTGGATGATTTCTTCGACGATATTTCAGAAACATCCCCCAGTGAAAGCCGTTCATCCAGGACAGTCACTGAATTCACACCTGACATTTACGAATCTGGAGCAAGGCTATATGATGATGTATTGCCTATCCTGCATCAGGCTTCGAACACTACTTCGTTCCAAAATGGATTCGCAGACCGACCAACTCTGTCCAAAGACGTCAACGCGAATGCCATGAATCCCGGTGCCTTCAACAACGCTACTATCGCCGTATCTACTGGGCGCCCGGCATTACACGCGCGCTCCGTCACGTCACCATCGATGCCCGCATCATATCAACAGCAGCTCACAGACTTCACCTCTGACGAGGAGCTTACCGAAGACATCTTCTCAGACGGCGAAGAGGATCGTGCCAGGGCGGCCCCAAGCGCGCCCCCTGAGAACTCTTTCTTCCTCGAGAACATGTTCAAGCCCATCAAGCAGTCGACGAGAACGCACATGCGGCGTCTGACTGGCGGCCGGTCCCGCGAGACTGATCGACAGCGCGAACTCTTTCGTGCCGCGCAGCAGGTCTCGCCGGTGCCCAAGGTGCCCAGCACATTCCTGCAGCACAAGCCGAATCCATCGGGAGATATGGTGTGAGCTAGTATCTCTCTGGCTGATGCCTTCCAAGCTTGTCTATTATTTTAGCGCACTGTATGAGACACTTAGAAGGTACAATCCCGAACTTTTAAAAAAGAATTGCGCTAGGCACATTTTTTTTTTTGGACAGGACGCCTTACGAAGACCTGAATTCACCTATGTGTCTGTCAATTGACGAGGGGGAAAAGGTTCTGTATATCCAATGTTTTCAAGCTTACACATGTATTTTATGAGATCTGCGACGGAGTTTGATAACATGTCTTGTGTGTATGTAAAATTTAATGAGAACAGGACTGACTGGGAGGGTTCGAAAGTAATAAGTAAGAGTATTATTTTGATGGATAGTAATTAAAGAAAGCAGATATGCTCAACACAGATTGTATTGAGACATTGCTTGCTTTGGTATGAAGGTCTTTTATGATTCTCACATTCTAATGCCTTTGGTTTACGGCGATTATTGGGTTGAGCGAATACAGATAAATAATTATGCGTAATTTCACGGAGTCATGATGTACTCTGAGTGTGCCGTAAGTTTTCAGCAACTCATTACATATATTCCGATTTTTGTTGGACGGGACTGTGCACTCAGCAGACCCTAATAGAAGGCACAAGTTCCGGGACTGGTGCGGACAGGGTATATAGATATAGCATTGCGATCAGCAGAAAGTGATATTGATGTAATGCAATTTGCCCAGTGCTGTGAAAGCCAAAGTAAAGTGACTAGAACAAGCGCGAGTAAGCGGCGGGAGTGACTGTGACTAGAACAAGGTAGCTAAATCACTCGTCATCTAATTAGTGACGCGCATGAATGGATTAAAGAGACCTTCGCTGTTCCTGTCTAGCGAAACCACGGCTAAGGAAACAGGCTTAGCAGACCCTGGTTTCACATTGTGAAAGGGCAGAGGGGCTGTGAAATGGGTGAGAGCTTCGGCGCCGGTGAAATATCACTACTCCTATTATCTCTTTCTTTACTAATGCGATGACACGGGGCTGGAATCTTGTCCGAGTTCTGGGTAAGGTCCTTTAGTGGCCGACTAGTGTTGATTCATCATTAGGTGGGGAGTTTGGCTCAGTCTGTTAAATCATAACGTAAGTGTATCTGAGAGACATGGGAAACATGGGAAACATCACTGGTATCTTGGAGAAACGGGGTATTAGCATGTTTGGGTACATAAAAAAAAATATTCATTGATTGTGAGACCAACCCTAATAAGAATCGCGTAAGAGACATGCATAACCATACGCTTTCCGCCTCGTCTTCGTCTAGTCTAGTTCCTGTATGCGCAGTATGGATGTAGGGTATGTGACGCGGCGTTTAGACCTTGAGCCGCGATCGCGCAGCTACTCGTGGCGACGGCGCATGAGTAGCTGGAGGCGACTGGCCAAGAGACATGTTGGCCAATGACAGGACTCGCGCATCGGAGAAATAAATCTTCTTAACAGGTATGTCGTCTCATTCTCGCCAGACAAACAGGATCTAGTACCGGTAGCGAGTAGAGTAGTCTTTGGGACTCACGACGAGACCACGACCTTTCTTGGCACCGCGGTACACGGTCTCGATGATGTCGATGAGCTCTTGCTTGTCCTCTAGGACAAAGTTGAGCTTGTTGTTGTTACCGGATCCCAAATCCACCATGATCAATTTATTGCGGAAAAAGAACATGATGGTCATTGGATCGTACAATTCGTACCTTCAAAATGAAAGGTTAGTATGACAGACTTAAGGAAAAAAGCTCGCCAGGAGATTTAATGCCTAAGCACCAAAGCAATAGACGCTTCAGCATAACAACTTACATGACATTGAAGTCGGGAACTTGTTCATTGTCACATAGATATATCTAAGTTGATGTCAGCGCCAATGAACTCGCATCATCGTTCTCAAGGGTGATGACGAATGGCGGATAAAAATTATTTTAGGAATGATAACTTACAACTGCAAAGTTCTTGATCTTGTCTGCTATGCGGTAGAGCACCTCATCTTGGCGCATGCAGTCTGGGTCACTGTCCTGTACAGGCGCAGAAGTCAGCGATCAATCAGGTCGTACATAGGCTCTCGGCAAAGTGCTAGCCTATAGAACCTGGCAATAAGGGGTTATGGATCGGATGCGTACTTTACCGAACCGTATCACTATATTCCGTCCGTTAGCCTTTGTTTTAGGAGTCCAGAGAGCGGCCGACGACACAAACTTACCAACAACGCGCTCTTCTTCAGATACTATAAAGCCGTAGGTTAGCAGGGCACCCTCTATATGTCACAATGGCCAAGAGTGGGGGTGAGACGTACAAATAGCCTGGTCCAGGTGCCAGCCTGAGTTGAGGTGAGGTAAAACGAAGGACATCTTGAGAAGCTATTCGGTGGAAGACGGAGCACAAAAAAGGATTGTGATGGCCGGGGGTATAGCGGTTCGTGGTGTCAGTATGGGGGTTTCGAGATTGCTACCGATGACAAGAATAAGGATGAATAGCGATGATGGAAGACAGGACGTTGTCTTATGAGGTAAGCGAAACCAAGCCCTGGCCAAAAAAAACGTGGGGTAGGAAGGTACTAGGTACTAGGTACTTAGCTCCCTCGGTGGAG
The DNA here is from genome assembly GCA_002288965.1 of Xylaria sp. MSU_SB201401. Classification (NCBI taxonomy): domain Eukaryota; kingdom Fungi; phylum Ascomycota; class Sordariomycetes; order Xylariales; family Xylariaceae; genus Xylaria; species Xylaria sp. MSU_SB201401. The sequence goes on from NPFG01000062.1 coordinate 120,439, forward strand.
ACCTGAGGGGGTCTTATCTCAGGCGCTATGCCAGAAGTAGAGGACTAGAAAGGCGGTCTGTCTCGGCAGTTCGGACCTTTTTTCTAGAGCGCATAGCGCATGCAAAAAGAAAGGTACGATAGCTCCAATGCGCAGTCCGACTTGCGATTAAGTACCTACCTGCCTGGGTAATCATCCATGTACTATTAGCTAGCTGCAGGACATACATGCTAAACAAGATGATTCCTATTTGACGGCCATCATCTCAGCTGGGAAGGCTTTCGTGCGATAGACTATGTTCTAGCTTGCTCCTGTGCCAATTGATCTAAAACACGACGTCCTAGTAATTGGAAATCATTCAAAGTACTCGCGAGACCTCGGCAAGCATCGATACCCAATTGCTTCCCGACCTTCCCTAGAACATGCCGCTGAACGGCCAATCGCATTCGACAACGGCACGACATGGCGAAACGCAAGTCTTACGGAGGTGACGGCATTCATGCTGGGAAGAAACAAAAAACGAACCATGTCCACGAAGCGCCTACTTCGGAGGAAGTCTACACGGGCCGACAACTCCGCCACCTCCTCACCTTCGAACAAGATCTTCAGAAAGCGAGGCATGGTAAGTGAGAAATAAGCATCGGCATCTCGAAATACAGTACTAACCCCCACGCTTGCTAAAATACAGGTCTTCAGTCGTTCAAGAACGTCCTCGACAGCATCGTGAACAATGACGAGAAGAAGTCGGACCACATGCAGATCCTACTCGACTTTCTCGATTCCTCGAAGCCCAGGGAAGTTGAAGATGAAGTGCCCATCTACCTGCCCGATATAATGGAAACATGGAGCATGGCCTCTCAGATGAATAATGAAAATGTCATGTCCGCTGTGCCTGTTGTGTTGGCGCTGTTGCTCAAAGTCCTCTCCTCCAACGTCGACCAAGTGTCCTACGGACTCGGTGTCTGTCGTACCCTGCTTCAGAAGCGCCAGCAAGAGCTGATAGCCAGAAATCTTTCTGCCGACAAAGGCAAGGATTTCATTATATCGCCTACCTTGAGGTTACTCAGAGAAGCGATTTGTTTAGACGGCGGCGCTCTGGCCGCTCCGATCTTCAGGGCCAGGATTAATACCTTCCGGTCCCTAGCCAGGAACCTCGGCCTTAAATATATCGGCAGCGGAAAGGAAGACGCCAAAAGAGCCTCTGTGAGAACAAATGCAACGCGATTGCTTCTTAGCTGCTTGAAACTTCTGCATACCGAAGCGAAAAGGGATCTATTGTTGCAGCGAGACATAGTCGCGGCACTGATGAGACACCTGCGTGAGGATCCGCCTTTCGTGATATCCGAGATACTAGACGTTCTCAAAACCTCGGTTGTACAAGACAAAAAATTAGCTAAAGAGGTCAAGATCAAAATACTCAATGCCTATTCTCTTACTCAAATTGCGTCATTGTACGGCTATTCCAAAGAGCCTACAGAGTCTGAAGATAGCGTTGAGACCAGGCAGCTATCAGTGGAAGACGCAGCCCACGAAATTCTGTTAGCAACGTGCACGGATTCTGCAGTGGGAATATGTCGGTCGCAGCAAGGCTTTTACCCTGAAGGCATCGCCCCTGATGCCTTTATACCCAATACCGAGGGTGTTGATCGTCTTGACTACGGCCTTGATAGTATATCTTGGATGAACAAATTCACCGACGAGGTTCCAGTGCGAAACATGCTGTTGGCGGAGTTCATCGAGTCTCTAAGACCGTGGTCGAACATAAAGCAAAGCGAACTTCTCCTCGCGATTTTTGAAGCGTCACCTGAGCTCATTGCTCGGTACTTCATACATAAAAAGACGTTCACATTTGATCCGAAGTTATCTGCTACCTGGATAGGCTACGCTTCGCTCTTATATAGTGTAGCCAAGCTTACCATGCCTCCTTTCTTTGGGCATCCCAGTAACTACGCCGCAATGCCACCGCCCACCTCGGTTGTTCTTGATAATATCATTCCGCCCCCAATGACGCTAAAGGCTATGAATAGGTGTTTAACAAATAAGTCTAAACTCATATCTTTCTATGCAATACGATTGCTCATCTTGGCCTTGGAAAAGTTGGATAGGGCATTAGAAATGCACAGGGAGGCGTCCACATCTCCCAACTCAATTTGGCAAGAAGCTGCTCGTCGCCTTGTCGATGATTTTTACCAACGGATACCAGATATCAAAGATATAATCAGCCACTACCGCACATTAGCTAATGGCGATTTCCTTCAACGAGAGGCAGCGAGTCGGTTAATTCTACTTTACTATGAAGTTATCCCACAGCTCGCCCTTAAAGCGAAGTTTGATGTTTCTCCTATACTTCTTGCTACCATTCAAAAGGTCGAGGCATTCAACGGCGCTGGCGAGGATGAAGCCATCTCACTGATGGAGCTGGAACATCTGTGTGCGGTAGCTAAATACTCTCCGAGCATGCGATGGTTTGGACGATCCGCTGAATTACCAACCTCGCCCTTCACCACCCTGCTCCGGCTATACACCGAGAGTACCACTGCTCTGTCTGGAGACACGTTAAGCCAAATTCTATCCTACGTTGCTAACGAGTACCAATTGGTGGAGAGTGACTCGCAGTCATCGGGCCTAGATCCTTTGATAGCAGCTTTGAAGAATGCGGGTGACATCGACTCTACTATTTGGTCGTTCATAGACAACTGTGCTGAGCGATGCTCCAGAACACCCACCAAATATCTGGAGATGATTGAGCAGCACCTCGAAAAGGCAGGGATCGTTGACCGGGCAGGCGTGAGGACCTGTCCTTTGCTCATGTCAATTGCCGAGCAATTACCTTTTCTGGTGTCGACCTCACCTACAAAAGAGATACTTAAGCAGCTAACAGCTCTCCTTCGTGACTATTTACGTCGCTCTCTCGATTCCGGAGTTAATCGGACGTTCTTGGGGTCTATTGTCGATCTGTTAGTCACTGCGGTGGGAGACAAGAAACTTGGCTCAAAGATCACCTTGCCTAAGCGGATTGGCAGTGTAGACAGGGATACAGAAATGCTAGAGGGCGAGCCAGAACCTAGGCTCCAGTCAACAACAGACACGAAGGGTGAATTCATAGCAGAACTGAGCCCCCAAGAACTTGAAGATAGACTCGCCGTGCCCATGCTGACAAGCAAAGAGAATGCCTTGCTTAGGTGGTCCAGCAAGCCCCCTGAAGAGCTTGTTGAAGAGGGCCATGCGGCCTCCCTGGTTTTGCTTCTTTCTTCCGAGCACGCGAGCATACGCAAGGAGGCGCTCACCAACGTGCTGAAAATGGCGGCCAAGATCAAGGAGTCGACATATGAGGAAAATGAGCAAATGTGGTTGCTGCTCATGGAACTTGCAGAGTCAGCTAAAGATTTGATTGCCGAAGAGCCACTGCCAAGTATTCTTGTCGTCTTTGCGTGCAGGGCGTTGGATATCTTGAAGACCCCACTGCACTGTCTCTACGAAAAGGTTAACTTGTTCCTTACAAGTGGCCCGATGTGGCAGCCCAATCATATACCGCTACTGAAGGCCGTCCTCCAAGAAGGGCCGACGGTGGATGGATTCTACTACACAGAAATCAGCTGGCTGCTTGGCTTCCTTGTGGACAGCTTGCGGACGCCGCAGGATGTTGCCCTGTTTCATCAGCGCAAGGTGTACGAGCAGCTGTTTGCTCTCGTGACCAACCCGTACATGGGCATCAACCTGCGGACGCAGGTGCTGAGAGTCCTATACCGCACCACTTGCATCCCGGGAGGGAGCGATACGGTGATTACTAGATTCGGCGCGGTGAGCTGGCTCGTGGCCCAGAGAGCAGCAACAGCGGATGACATGGAGAAGAAGCTGCACCAGGCCATGATTAGGAGGTTATGGGAAACCTGTGATCAGAAGCGAATCGCGATGTGGAGCAAGGGTACTATTGAGAAACTTGTCCAAGGGTAAAAATAGACTCGATGAACAAGTAGCAACGAGACACGCCGTCTTGGATTCAATAAAAGCCAAAGATAAGCAAGTGCTGTTGCACAATGGTCCAATACAAGCTTGTTCATATCTAAGTGCAGCATCTTCATTGTGTGTAGATGTCTAGCGCAACACATAGCCTCTACATGCTGGGAATAGCAGGTCGATACCTAAGGTTGGGAGTTAAATGTACTTAGTTACCTGGGTTAGAGGTAGTTTGTCTTGGGCCTGACTCAATACAGACTTGGTTATATACAAGTAAGGTACCGTACTCTCATGCTAGATCTCGACATACCTACCTACCTACCTAGCTAGGTGGCTGAACGGGATTAATCAAGTGGAAGTGGTTTTGTTAAAGCTGTTTTCCTTAGGTACCTAGACTGCGAAACAGCTGTACCTCAGCTTACCGGCTCACCCAAGTAGCTGCCCAGTGTACCTGTCCCGGTGTAAGTACGTGAGTGCCTTAGGCTACCTAGGTAGTTGCTGTAGACTAGTTGTACCTGTTTGTACCTTCCCCCTCCCCCCCCTTGCTTGTTATCTAGGTGTATTAGGTAAAACTTGCTGGCAAACCTGGGTCAACCTAACATAAGTGAATGCCACCACCATCATCGTCCCAGATTTCCAGCAGCTACCATAGATGCCTGCCTGCCTGCCTGCCTATGCCTACCTCACCTACCTACGTACACCAGCCCCATCCATCCATATCCATCCCCATCACCCTCGCAGCAACCAACAACAAAGCTTCTCAACCAAAACTCTTCTCTACCTTTTGAATTGACATCATCTTCTACCCCTGCCTTGCGCTACTGGAGACTCTTCGACTTGGCCTGTCAAACCGCCCTGCCCTGCCACGATAATTCCTTTTTCTGCTATTGCACAAAAGTTTAATTTCGCGCCCAATTCGTCCACATTAACCAACCTTGACTGCGCCCGCCTACACACGCTCTCACCAACTGATATCGATACACAGTCGCCCAAGTCCTACCCCAACTTGAAGGCTGCGCCAACGAGCCATTGGCCTTCTGTCGGGTCTGTGTCGCCCATTCTCGCTCACGATAGCGCGAGCCCGCGCCGCCCAAGTTCCCAGGGTCTGCACGCTTGCGACATACAAACTCAGCATCCGTCTGAACTCATCTCCTCACTCTTCACTCCTGACTTCTCTCTCCTCCCTCTAGACCGGGCGCCGTATGCTCGGACAGTCATTTCAGAGCCCTCTTATACTCTGTATACTTTGTTCACCCCGCACCTACGCACCCACACGACATACGCCACAACTGCGGCTTGCTCTCGAGCCCATACTGATGATCTGACTGCTGCTACGTCTCCACCTCAACAAGTCACTTCGCTCCCAACCAGCCCGTGCCTCGACGACGAACCGTATCTCTTGGCATCAGACGCCCGCACACTCTTCACACATTCTGCAGACGGGTTTTACCATAGCGACAACAGTCGCGGCATTGTTATTGCCGCCTGTATCTCCTATGCTCAGCAACTTGCCTCGTACATTGTAGACTAGTATATGCTGTTAGGTGCCAGCTTCCGATGCTATGGCAATACGATATACCCACGAAGTGTTGATACTCCTTAGAGACTCTCCACTATGTATCAAACCCACTAACCTTCCTCCCGCCGAGGAATGGATGGGGTAAGTAATAACCCATGTCGTCGTAGCTATCAAGCGTGTCGCGGGTGCTAATTGACGTCCCTCCACAGACCTCCTCCCGACAATTTTCGAAACAGCCAAGGAAGTAAGAGTGGCACAGAAAGAACCCGCCACAACGATTCCACGCTTCTCGAGCAGCCCAGTCGACGAACGGGCGTTGAAAGACACGCATCACGAAACAGTGCCAGTGCGTTTCAACAGACACCGATACCTTGCTTCAGTGCGCTGATCTAATTTTAGGTAATGACGAGATAATTCTTGGGCCGCCACGGACAACGTTCAATTCTGCTACGTTGTCACGGGGTGCGAAACCATTCGACAACGAGAAGACCGCTAAGGACGGTGACACTCGCGAACGCTTCCCGTTCCGCCCCCGCAATAATGAGAATGATGCCAATGAGCGATTTCGCGATCGAGATCGTGACAATAGAAACATTTTGCGCCGCCGGGGTGACGGCGAACAAGATAGTGACGGTTGGAGCACTGTGAAGCCACGCAAGAGTTTCGGCAACGAAGGTGCCGAGCGCTTCCACGGTCGCATCGGCGAAAAGCCCGATCGCTTCGGAGGAGACCGGCGTCCGCGTGAAGGCGAGGATCGCGATAACCTTGCCGAACGTCCTCGTCGCAACTTTGGCGAGTTCACGCGGGAAAAGGAAGGAGACGATAATGATAAGCTTCGCAGGAATGGCTTGAATAGGAACCGCACAGACAATCCGTGGAACAGGGAAAATGAGACCCAGCAGCCACGGGAGCGCTTCGACAGATCGAAAAGCTGGAGAGATCGTACTGATGATCAGCCTGATGCGCAACATGACAAGCCTCGCGAACGGCAATATGAACGCCGGTGGGATCGAGATCGGGACCAGCGTCAAGAGCGCGAACCCGAATGGCTTGATGAGCCTGCCGAGGAGCCATCGCAAGCTCACACTCAGGAAGAATTTAAGAGGTTCATGGAGTCCATGAAGGCTAAAACTACATCCAAAGCTGAACCTGCACCCACACTATCCCAGGATGTCCTTAGACCGCAAGAGGAAGCTGACATCAATGCCGCAATGGCAATACCGGTGAAGCCCAGTCACCCTATCGAATTGGGTAATGACAAGTTCTTCGCGGCCTTTGGCGCAAAGTCTTTATTGGAAGGAAGCAGCATTGATATCGCCAATGAGAATGCCGCTCCAGTATCAAAACCCAAACCATCCAGGTTTCAAAACTTCTTTTCATCTCAGGAGCAAGCCCGCCTTCAATCAGAGCCGCCCGCCGCAGCTCCTGCTCCTCCGGTTGTCGAAGTGAATCCACTTCTTACTTTGGCAAGCTCGCCGAAAGCTAGTGCGCAGCCAGATGCTGCTGAGAAGGTCGCTTTTCAAGCTCTATTACAGAAGCTTCAAAAACAGACCCGTCAAGCTTCGACGCCACCATCAGGCGGGCTTGCAGAACCTCCACCAAGTCAAGATTTCGGTCCGAAGAATGTCATGACATCTCCAGGGCCGTTCCAGCAGTTTGGACAAGATCATCGCGAAGAGCCTATACTTCGTGGCCCACCCCCTGGCCAAGAGATTCACCCCCCTCAGCCTCCTCAAAATCCGCAGTTCATGGGTATGCGCCCCGAACAGCAGATGTTGCATGAACTCATTGGTCAGCGTCATCCGGTCCCAGGTCTCGGTAACCGCGCAGACCAGCCTCCAAGCCGAAACAGCAACCCCAATTCAGAGTTCCTCGTGTCACTAATGCAGGGTGGCCGCAATATACCAGAGCCACCAAGGAATGAACAGCTGGTCATGAGGATGCCTCAGCCCTCACGACCTGCTCATATTCCACCAACTCCAGACCGTGAGCAGGATCTTCAACATGAACGAGGTTCCTCACAGCACCAGGCCAATGTTCGACCCGCCGGCCTCCCGAGCTATTTCGACGAGCCACCTATCCATCGCCAGGAACGAGAGAATCGTCCCCAGCCCACACATATCCTGCAACGCCCAGGCCAAGGACCCCCGGGCTTGGATCAGATGCCTCCGGCGAACTGGATGCACACAGGTGGGCAGCAGCAATTGCCTAACTCCCGGCCGCCATGATTCCCCCTCCTGGTCTCCCGGGCTCTCAACGTCCCGGTCCTCTACCTGGTAACTACCCTAACTTTCCCATGGGCGGGTTTCCCCTTCCCGACGGAATTACCGGCCCCCCTCCTCGCAACATGGCTCCTCCTCCAGGTTTCTTTGGTGGCCCTCCTGGGTTTATGCCACATCCCGGGATGGGTGGCTTTCAAGGCCCTGACTCGGTTCCGTTCAGTTTCGACGGCCGTGGGATGCCTCCTCCTGGCGCCGGCGCTCCGTACCGTCGAAATTAGAAGGTGCTTAGGCACATCCACGATTCTATTCTGTTAGCGTACCTCGGGCTTCAGGCTGGTATTTCGGCTTCCGAGTGAATGATGTCGGGCAGGTCGACAAGGCAAGGCAAGTGATGCTCCTCGTTGCCATCAACAAACAGTTGAAGCAGGCTTCTCCTTCTCGCTCATCATAAAGAGCCTTGTCACTGTTGCCGTGGATTCGTGGTTGCTCACCCTTACGTGTTACGACGTGAAACAAATGGCAAATTGGCGGTTCTTGCTGCTGGCGGGGTTTGTACGACAGGATGAGGTAGATAAATAAGGGGAGGCGGGAGAGGAAGGAGACAAGAAAACGATACGAAAAATAAGAGCAAGAGGATTGGACTTTTTTTTCCTTCAGCCAGTCGAGTTATCGGCGAGCATCAACAGACTGACTGGGTAGCGCACATTTCTACTTTTCGTAGCTAATAATTGCTGTGCCGTAACCAATATAATACCCCATTCCTTACGCTCTAAAAAAATAAAAATTAAGCTGTAGTACTTGAGAATGTTCTACCACTTGTAGCAGGTTGTGAATGTGAAGGTGGGGTGATGATCTATCTTATTAATTTACGAGTACGTAGTACGATGGATGGACTCGGTATTCATGAAAAGGGAAGAAAGGGGGAATGATAGGTATATGGGTTGAATAAGGAGAATAAGAAAGCTGGGGGAACTTGCTAACCTAGGAAGCTATTTAGAGTGCTACCTAACCTAACCTAACCTAACCTACGCAGACAAGACACGAATTATCTTGATGAGCGGATTGTTGCATGGCTGCGGTTCAATACTATCATTCATTCATTCATCATGGTATTTTACGATGTAGATGCAGGTAAGGTAAGATATACCCGCCCGAACTCAGATGCGCTCAGACAAACAGACAGACAGACAGATACTCTTCAGTTCCGGCTTCTAGCTTGAATAAGCTACCTGTTTCTAGATCCGTCCGCGGTTCGATCTTACTGTCTGTCTGTCTATCCTTTCATCTCGTATCTAGGTACGGTACAGTACTTAATCCAGGCAGTTTGCTCCCTTGCGTCTCTCCAATGCACGGAAGAGTTCGATTCATAGATCCTAGGTATACCAAACAAGAGAAATCTGGTAGGTGTATATATATATATATATTAAGTTTATATGATTAGGTGCCCAGGCGGACAAGCTATATGGTATCTACTCGGTAGGTACTTAGCAGGTGAGGTGGGCAGGATGTAAGATGCATGGCCTGCGTAGATCTAAACTTGAACACTTGAGGCTTCATGTAAAATCTCGTTTCCCCTGTGGTTACATAGCTCCTTGCTTGAGGTCTATGGATAACAGACTCATGACGCCTATCCGTTCCCCAAAACGGGCAAACTTGTAGACAGATGGGTATTGCGAACAAGTAATTTCCCACTAAGGATAGTCATGTATAAAGGTAAGTATTTATCATTCATCATAGATAGTCATTATCAGCATCAACATATAACTCTCCAAACCGCCCCAAGAGACTTCCAAAAACGCTGAAACGCCATACATAAATGCGGTTCCGCATATATGGCCGGGGCTACTGGGTAGTTACCTAGGTAATGTATTATATTTCCATGACGTGGCGCAACCTCGCCCATGGTATTCGTTTCTTTACATCCTTATTATCCCACTGTGACAACTTCTATTCTACCCCCAGGATTCGCTTCACGAGGCAACGCTAAACAGGCCGAATGATCAATCAACATCTAACTCCGAACTGAGTCTTAACATGCGATTCTATGACATGATATTCTTTGCCATGTTACGTAGAGTTTGTATTATGCTCCATAGGTCCCAGTTTCCTATGATGACTTCTTGATACCCAAGAAATTTCGTTTCTTCTTTTCCTTCTCCAGCTTATGAGGTTTGTCATTGCTTGATGAAGGTCGAGGGTCGGCGGCGCCATTGGCGGGCCTGGTGTTCAAGTTCATATTGGCCATTTGTTGTGTTGGTGGTTGTGGCGGCGCCCCACCTATCCTCGGGCCACCCGGTAAGCCTCCTGGTGGTAGTGGCCGTCCCGGTGCCCGCTGGGCTCCGGCTCCGGCTCCAGGGGGTGGTCGCGGTCCGCCCCCTTGCGATGGACTCGGTGAGGCACCCATAGGCGGAGCAGGACGCTCGAATAGATGAGCTGGGGCTGTTTGGGTCGGCCGCTCCATAGGAATGTCCAGCTTCCGCTTATCGACACTTAAATCGCCTACCTGCCTGATGAAGAGCTGTGGCGTGAGCATATGGCTTGTCGCCATGAAGATATCGCGGTTCATGGCAGCGCCGACTTCATAGCAAGCGCGCGACTCTGAAAATGTGGCTCCCCCGGCCATGAAAACTATAATACGTTGCCTGTTATCTGCAACTCTTCTACCAGTACCCGCCCAGCTCGGCTTTGCGGCACGCAGTGAGCCCTGTCCAATCATAGCGTCTTCGTTCGCATCAAGCGGAGGTTTCACATAAGGAAAGGAGACCAGATCTAAAGCACCCCGACACAGATTTTCCAACATAGGTTTCACCGCAGGGTTGAATCTCGACAGGTAGCTATCCTCGGGTATAGGCATCTTTGTATCTATCGGGAATAGGGGCGGGTCCTCCCTTTTCGGTTCTTTAAGCCCGCCACGGGTTGTTCGCCCACCGAGGTGCTCCAAATTTGCAATGATCTCGCCATCCTGTTGAGGTAAGGATGCATGTGCTAATAGTCTTTTGATATCTTCCAGTATGACTCCATCCCGATAGAGAAGAAATATGATAATGAGACGTAGTCGATCCGACTGGGACACGGCATCATCATCAAGTAACCGAACAACAGCGTCCAAGACATGCTTGGGTTTCCGGTTATCCTCGTCCAATCCCGTTGCCATGTTTTGTTCGATTTGTGAAATATCCGCCAATTTATGGTGTTCAAAGATATTCATGCATTCCTGAGCCATGGTGATATGAAGAGAATACGCCTCCTTCATCTCGGTAAACTGCGGTAAGCCCGCCATCATATCCTTGATAGCGTTGATGCTCGTAGTATCGCTGTTTGAATTTGTGAAATGAGGGTTCTGATCGAGAAACTTTTGGAAATCACCCATCAACTTGTCTATAGTATCTTTCATGTGCTTGTGTCGGTTTTCTACCCACACCTTGTCCTTATCGGTAAGTTCGATATCCTTTTCTTCGGCCTCGGGAGTTCCTTCATTGAATTTCATATGGAAAGTAGTCTTATCTCCATCCTTGATGGGTAGTAAGTCGTGAGCCATGGCCTGGTAGGTGAACTCGTGGACTAAAGGCGCCACCAAATCCATGGAACGATCTGTCACTATTAGTACACCCTGGGGCCGTGAAGTGGGCGGTGGGAAATTTGGATTCCATTGAGCATATTCGTCCAGCTCATCGGAGATGAAGCGGGCAAGGTGAGAACATAGTACACTGGCTTCGTGCATTGCGTTCTTTGGGCGGTAATATCGCACTTTGGGATATTCTCCCAAAGATACACATAGACTGGTAATCTGGGATTTGGCCTTATGTCAACATAATGCGCACAACGTTCCTATACCGCCTCCCATACCTTTTGAGCCAAATCTTCCATATGCTTTTTCACAAGGCCGTTGCAGGCCGGGTGGTATAATACCGGGAAGCTCCACGGGTCCCGGAATGTAACGAGATGTGACTCGCGGGGGAAGTAATCAATTGACAGGGTTTCGAAGCCCGCTATTTGTTGTTGGGCCAAAGGAGAGCTGTCTAACCGTCTTCGAAGAGGAGGATCCAGGACAGATGTCCATACCAGGAAACACCGCTTATATCTCCGACGTTCGATGTCGGCTATTAGGCAATCGACGATATGAGGTTGGGGTGAGAGGAGGTATATGGCGTCCATGGTGGGGTTCATCTCCCTCCGCTCTTCGATGCGCTCGATGTCTGTGGTTGCTTGATCAGCTAAGGCGACTAGGGCAGGATCTCGACGTTCGACTAACTGGCGATATTGTGATGGAGGATATCATCTTCCTTGACGGCATTATCAATGATCTTTTTGGATGTCGCATCGATGACTAACACTTTCCACTGCGCACGCGAGTTAGAAAGTTGACGGTCACAGCTCATTTGATTCCGATAGTATCAGAACCTACGTCGCCAGCTGTTATGGTCTTGATAGTGTGTATAATGACTGTTTAGAACAGAGCCTCAAGTCAGCAATAAAGAACCGTGTAAGGCTGGTTATGTAACCACGTTGGTATAACATATAGCAAGAGTTACGTTGACGTATGAAATGGTGGCGTCTCACTGTCACTCTGCTCTTGAATGATGGAAACCCCCATATTGGCGATTTCATTCGTCGCAGATGCCCAATCGCTTCAAGAGGTGTGCGACAGCAGCCGCAGGCCTCGGACAATCCGAGTTGTACCAAGTTGGAGGTCGAATTGGCGGTTGTCTCTCGAGATGGCTTCTCGGGCGCTTGCTTTATCGAGACGTCGATGGATAGTGACGGGGGTATGCAAGGCGGTACAATATCTATAGGTGACCTCGTGCAAGACGGTCGTGTGCTCGCAACGCAGCACCTCGTCAGTAGCACCGCAGTACCAGCACAACGTTGAGAGGAAGGCAGCGAGCGGGCGGGTAGGCAGGTATGCGCTGAGTGATTCGGACGAATACTAATTGATCGCTCGATAAATAGCAGCAGGTGCCTGGAAAACGCACACAGATAATACAACAAAAAGCAGATGTCGACAGGCTATCTATAACTAGGGAGAGAGGGAGAGGGAGGCAGAGTTGGGGAATGTAGCAGGTAGTATGCGTTAGATGGATGGAGGTAACAGCAGTGCTACGAGCAGACACCCAGTAACAGTTGGCGGAGGTCAATTTGTTGTCCTTTTTTGGTGCTGGCGGGGTACCAGGTTTCAGGCTGCGCACATGCTCAATGCGATGGCATTTCCAGCCTAGGAGCTGTGTCTGTTCTATCTGCCATGTACTTCCATTGAATGTACCTAACCGATGTAGGGTAGAGCTTCCCCACCTGCCTGCTATGCTGTAGCCTGTAGCACCATGCGGCTACACGAGGTCCGCCTAGGGACAGAGGCACGGTACTTACATCCACAGTAGATGACTAACATCTGTAAGAGATGGCAGACGTAGATAGACTTCATATGTGTGAACATGACTCGTACTCGTGAAGAGTGCTGTCTTTGAGGATACGAGTTGGGGATGAATCTGTCCCTTGTTCAGCCAAACAGCAGAGGCGGCTGTCTGGTATGCTACGAAAATGGGAATTTAAAAGGGGGTATCTATGTAACATATATCCATCTATGCATTCTATATCCGTGGCCTGGCCATTATGCACGCTCCCTTGGTTACGCATAGTTCATTAATTCATTATACAAATCGGTCAAGTGGCCTCTTCAGTCGAGCCCGAGATACTTCTCCACCTCCGAGTTTCCAAAGAACTGATGCCTAAGCTTTTCATGACGTTTCTTGTCTTCGGCTGCCATCTTGCGTACCTTTTTAGCGTTCAGTAGCTGCGGTTTCTCCTTTTTCTTGGCCGCGAAATCTTTCGGGACCTTGACACCTAAACCAAGTGTATCGTACTTAGGCTTCCCTTTAATCGGAAAAGAAATGCCCTGATTGAGAGCTCCCAGGCCAGTTCGTGCGTCCGGATCCCAGCCTTGGGCCTGTAATACCCCTAATCCCATGCGCGAGCGGTCCAGTGACGACGGTGGATGTGAATGCTCCATGCACACTTGGTGAGCTATGGATGCTTGGTGCGGCCGCCTTGACGCTTTCTCTGTGTCTGTCGCGCCGGGAGACTCATCCACTGGAAGATTGCAAATGTCGCATACGTTCAGCCCAGCGGCGCTTGTCTCACCTATAGAAGCATTCTCGGTCTCCTTGGGCAGTACTATGCTGAGGTACGTATCGGCAACAGACTTTGGAGCCTCCGAGGGCTTTCTTTCATCGACTGAGTCGAGGTTCCCTGACGAAGCGGGAATAAAAACGACTCGTTTTCGTTTGAGCCCCGATCCAAAAGGGCGTTTATATTGCAGTGGCACTTCGTCCGCATCATCGTGATCGGACCACTCTTCAGTTGTCATACTTTCAAGGTATCTCTGAAGGTCGAAAGCACTTATTATGATACTTGGAGAGAACCGAGATAGCGGTTTTGCTATGTGGCCGCAGGCGAAAGTATAAAGTTGAAGTGAAGTTCGAAACGCTGCCTGGGAGTAGGGAGGCGATTCCTAGGAAGTCTGTACCTACGTACTTACACATGCGAAAAGCGGGGCTATATCGCAGGGGAGCTGCGCCCCGTTTTTGCGCAGCTCAGATCCCGGCCAGACAGGACAAGGTCGTTTTAAAATCTACGTAATCCGCAACTACCGAAATTGTTCACAGGCACAGCACGGCAGGATGGGTTTCTTCCTGCTTTAATCTCATAAGCAATTAATTCTGCGATCTGCTCATAATGTCCCCAAGCCCAATATAGTCTCAACAGTCTTTCCGGTCCTATTCGCCCCTCGAAACTACTCCCCGCCGTTCCGATCATCATGCCGTTACCGTTCCTATACGAGACTATCGTCAATGGCGCACCAGAATGGGTGCCTCTCTGGGCGAGAGACCCCTACACCTTAACCAAGATTGTCGCCGTTGTGGTCCTATTCTACCTCATCAAGATCTACAGCAGCGGCGCGACGAACCATGCCGAACAGAGAATGAACGGCAAGGTCGTCATGATAACAGGAGGCACCTCCGGGATAGGCACTGCTGTCACGCGAGACCTGGCCCAGCGGGGCGCGCAAATCGTGCTTCTTACTCACCTGCCGCCTTCGAATCCCTTCTTGGCCGACCAGATAGGAGAGCTTCGCGAACAAACCAACAATCAGATGATCTATGCCGAACAGGTCGACCTCAGTTCGCTCCACAGCATCCGAAAGTTCGCTACCAAGTGGATCGATAACGCGCCCCCCAGACGATTGGACATGCTCATTCTTTGCGCAAACACCCTGACGCCCCCTGGCGGTGAGCGGTTAGAGACGGACGAAGGGATTGAAGAGATGTGGATGGTCAATTACCTAGCCAACTTCCACCTCCTCGGCATACTCAGCCCCGCGCTCCGAGCGCAACCAGTCGATCGCGATGTCCGGATCATTATCCCTACGTGCTCATCATATATAGCATCGCCAGATCTTGGCGATGCGTTGTCAAAGAAGAAATGGTCGCCCAAGAAGGCCTATGCCAGGAGCAAGCTGGCCATGATGGTGTTTGGTCAAGCTTTCCAGAAGCACTTGGACGCGTACAAGAGGCCCGACCAGATGCCAATGAATGCTCGAGTAATCTTCGTCGACCCCGGTTTGACCCGCACGCCGGGCATGCGACGGTGGCTTACCCGTGGTTCGATCTTAGGCCTAATTCTTTACGTTCTAGGCTACTTCATTCCATGGTTATTCCTAAAAAGTGAAGAGAGGGGTGCACAATCGATCTTGCACGCAGCAATGGACGCCTCTTTGGGCAGGGGAGTAGGCGGAAAGCTGATCAAAGAATGCATCGAGGTCGATTTTGCAAGGAGGGATGTGAAGAATGAAGACATCGCCAAGACCCTCTGGGAAGCCAGCGACAAGCTTGTGGAGAAAACGGAGAAAGAACAAGCGACCTTGCGAGCTGTGGAGAAGAAAAAGCAGGAGATGCAAGAGAAGGAAAGCAAAGAAGCTGAGCAGGCTCAGGAAATCGAAGCCTTGGTTGACTCCATCAAGAAGGGAAAGGAGGCGGAAAAGAAGCCCTCGAGACGTCAACGCAAAAAGGCAAACGCCGAGAAGGCGGAGTCGACTAGCACATGATTTATGGGACCGGTAATAGAGGGACAAAAAATTATAGAATTGTACAATTATTATGATTATTGTTATTATAATGGTACTCCGCCCAAGTCTAGATATATATATGAAATATTTATCAGATCAGATATCGACTTCGAGAGTTCGATAAGCAGCAACACGTGAAAATGACGCCAGAGCTCATCGGGGTAAATGGAGAGAGTGTGGGGTAGTACAATGATAGCTACACTCCATGTAGACAAGAGACCTCGGGACACTCTTCCGAAATCGAACTTCACCATCATGATCCCAACTTATTTCAACCTATCCATCTTATTAACAACCCTTCTTCTGCTTTCTATTCGTTCGTACACTGATACTACAACGAATTAGAGACAGCAACGTCACCAATTAATCACCCATCAACCCTACGTACACGTACGCCGAAGAGTCTCCCTAAAGATCTAAGCGCATCTCATCTCGTCCAATCTCACCCCAAATTTTAATATTAAGCGATATCTACACCTCGTTCAATCACAATCCAAAAAGAAAATGTCAACTCTCCAAGGTCCCACACCGCCAGACTTCCACGCGATATGGACCCGTCACCAGCAGCCGCAAATGCCAGCTCCACAGCAGCAGCAGCAGCAGCTGAGGGATGTATCAAGTCTACATCCCGTCTTCTTCACAGGCCGTCTGCAGAGATCGGGGTCCGTCCCTGCTGTTGCGGTTGCTGCTGCTACTGCGGTAAACATGTTACACCCTGTGGCGCATGGCTACGTCTATCGCGACGAGCGTCTTATGAGACGGCCTGGAGGGCCGATGTTGTAAAGAGGGTGATGAGACGAGATGGAATGAAATTTGAATCTCACCGACATATTGGTTGTTGGACATATTTTAATAGTCTGAAATGCGTCGAAATATTCTTTGGTTATCACACGACACTTATATCACACACATTACAGTCGTGTAATAGTGTTGACACAGAAACAAGACTGCATTTGAAGAAATATATGAGAATATACCTCTCATAAGATAAAGGATAGCAAATTGTATTTAGACAGAGGTGCTGCTACACCAGAAGAAACCCTCAACCGGCTCAGCTTGGCTCTAATAGGCAAGGGAGGCAGGATATGACCCACGTTGACAAAATGAAAGAATTGGTGATGATGATTAATCACCCTATGATTTTGATGCAATACCACTGCCCCGAAACCCAAGTAATAATAACAATGCCCTGATCAAAGCCGGTCCGTGTACGCCAATAGTATCAGAAAAGAAAGGCAGAGAGAAAAAAATACACAGGAATCCTTTAGTCCCTTTTCCCGGATATACATCTGAAGCGCTTCGAAAGGACCCGCTCCACTAATAACTTCCTCCTCGTCGTACTCATCAACTCTTGACGGCGATGACGATTGTCAGGATGATCAACGCGAGAACGACGACGAGCAACGCCATCAACTTGACATTCTTCCACCACATCTGCCTCTTGAGCCCACGGCTGCGCACGCGGAACTCGCGCGCGCTCCCGCCCAGGCGATCGGTCTTGTCGACGAGGAGATCGATGCGCTCGCCGCGCTCGAGCAGGCCCTCGATATTCCGCGTCATGATGCCCCGTACGTCGTCGATCTCGCGCTGGACGTTGGTGATGGCGTCGTCGCGGCCGCCCGAGGTGGTGCCGTACTCGACCATGAGGTTCTTGAGGGTCGCGTTGAAGCTGCCGGCGCCGTAGTTGGGCAGGTCGGCGAAGTCGGTGCTGGCCTCGTCGAACTCGCGGAAGAAGCGCGTGCGGATCTCGAAGAGGAACCCGAAGGGCACGCGCCGCCCTAGGGACGAGTCTGAGACCACGAGGAAGGTCAACCCGCCCGCCGAGGCGTTCTCCGGGCGCGACGAGGGGGCCTCGGATATGTAGTGGATGTGGTTGTTGCCGTGCGTGTAGGTCAGCTTCTGCGGCGTGTCGTGGGTTATCTTGGGGAGGATCAGCGAGGCGAGCGAGGATGTCTGCGACGAGGCGGATGTGGTGCACTCGGCAAGGATGGTGGTGTTGTGCGCTATGCACGCGCTGGGCAGAATTTGTCAGTATCTTTGATGGTGGTCCGGCACTTCATTGTTCGCGACCTACTAGAGGAGAGGCGTTTGAGTCGATGAGGACGCCATTGTATTAGACTCTAGAGACGTCTACCGGGTATTGGTGTTAACTTGAACGAGAGGTGTTCGTGGTTTCACTATCGGCGCATTCGGACAGATCTGGTGATAAGTACCTAGGTAATGGGATGGTGATTGAGCGTCAGGCAGGATGACGATGCAATCCGTACTGGTAAGTAGACGAAACCCCGGATGCTAGCGTACCACCCACCCTTAGCTGTATGGGTCTGAGGCTAAAACAGCCCCTGTTCTACTCCACGTCATTCCTGCAAGATTGCCTACTTAAAGGCATGTTTTTGCTGCATGCAATAAAAGATAATTGCAACAAAGCCATTTATCTCAGTAGCGAAGCTATACGTAGCATGCATGTATTCTACCTGGGCGTGCCTTAGCTGATGAAGTAGATACCAGGGTATTCAGGGCTTCTGTGATTCCCACATCAGTGCCTTGGTCGTCTTACCCCTTTAGTTAATACATCAGGATGTCTGATCTCAGTACTATCCTGCCCCTTCTTCAGTGTCTCGGGATGCTCTGGTCCCAGTAACATTCGCCTCCTTTTCAGTACCTGTAGCTCCAGCGGCTCAGCTTCTTTCCACGTCTCCTTCTTCTGGCACAATGAGGTTAGCTCAACCATACTGCCCAGTATGGTAGGATAATCTAGACCTAGCACCTTGTTCTTCTCCATTGCTAATATCACTGTCTCTACCTTCCTCATGAAGGTGACTTCTTCCCACCTCATCTTCCATGTGTCCAATTTCAGGGTCACCCTGAAAATGATATCCAGTAGTCCTCGTCCTCAAATTGATTGGCATTGTGGTTACCATACGTGTTCAGAAGACTTGGCGATTCCACGATTGGGGAGAGGGAGCGTAGAGGTAACTGCCCCAGTCTGGGTTTGCTGCAAAGGGTTGGAGTGTCGGATCCGTCCTGTCACCGCTCATTTCCCGGACCGAGATGTCCCGCCAGAGTAGAGTGATATTTGAGACCGCTCGTATGTCTCTTATCTTCCAATTTCGCTCACTGGGACCTATAGGCCAATATTTAGAAGCAGAATTCTTCGTGCTCTCCCTATATTCGCAAGGGAGCTCCTGACTTTCTAGCCTAGCTCATAGGTGTCACCGATACCGTCGAGATCACGTTCGCTGTCATCATCTCTTTGAGCTTCCGGTTCGTGTCACTGAGTTCGCTACCTGGCTCTCCTGTTTCTAGCGGTGCTAGAATCAAGGTCACAGAGACGAGGTGGTCTCTAACATGCTTGCTCAAAGACTCGCGGGCTTGTTTGCAATCCCTATTAGGATGGTCTTTCTCGATCTCTTCAGGGAATCCACCACGGAATGGGCAGTCTTGCAATAATTATAATAAATTAACAAAAATAGCTATAAAAGTCTAGTTTAAAGTTTTATATAAAAAATAATATAGATTTTTTATATTTAATAAAATTATTTACCCTACCTCCTATATAAGGTGAGGTACCTAGGTTTAAAGAAATTATATATAAAATATAATAATATATACATCTAATTTAAAAATTTTTAAAAAATACAGAAAATATAAAACTTTATTTTAAATATATAATAAAAGAAGAAATTAAATTAATAATTTAAAATTTTAAATT
>NPFG01000063.1:0-139757 GCA_002288965.1 Xylaria sp. MSU_SB201401
ATAAAACTTTAGCTACCTTTTTAAAGAAATTAAGCTTTATTTTCTTAGATGCTAATATTAGAGTGTTTATTAAAAGGCATACTTATATTATTATTTATATAAATAATCTTTTTATTACTATCTTTTTTATAAAAAAGTTAATAAAATAAAGACTGCTTTATATAATAAGTTTAATATAACAGATTTTAGACCCTGCTTCTACTACCTAGGTATAATAATTAGAAAGAATTAAGCAAATTAAGTAATTTATTTTAGGTAGAGTGCTTATATAAAGAAAGTTTTATAGGAATTTAACTTTTGGGAAGTAAAGCTTAAAAATACTTTAATAAAGACTAAGGCCTTTAAACCTTTATTAATAGACTATATAGCTACTACTAAAGATAAGGCTTAGTATATAAATGTTATTAGTTTCCTAATATATATTATATTTAGTATTTGATCTAATATTACTTTTGCTGTCTCTTTTTATAGCTGCTTTATAGTAAGACTTAATAAGGCCTGCAGATTAGCAGTTGGTTAAATCTTTAAATATCTTAGAAGAATAGTAGATATAAAACTAGTATACTATAGTAAACTTTAAAACCTAATAGGCTATACTAATATAGATTATACTAGTAATAAAAATACCTGCAGGTCTATTTTAGGCTATATCTTTAATATAAGTAGTAGTATACTTAGTTAAAGTTCTAAGCAGTAAGCTATTATATTACTATCCTTTTGTAAAGCAAAGTATATTAAGCAGATATAAGTTATTAAAAAGGCTATTTAGCTAAAATTATTATTTAAAAAGCTAAATACCACTTAAGAAATAGATATAATAATTATCTATAGAAATAATTAAAAAATAATAGCTTTAGTAAGCAACCTTTTATATTATACTAATACTAAGTATATTACCATACAACTAAAATTTATTTGTAAATAATAGGCTACTAATAATATTAAACTTTAGTATATTCCTATTAACTAATAGATTGTTAACAGATTAACTAAAGCTTTATTTAGGGATAAGTTCTTTACCTTTTATAATACTTTAGGCTTAGAGTGAGTGGGAGTTATAATAGACTTTTTTAATACTACTTTAAATATTATTACTTATATTATATTATGCTTTACTTTAAATATTATTACCTTATAGTCTCTTTTTAAAATTACTTATATATTTAAATGCCTAATAGGCAATTTATAATACCTTGCCTTAGCTATTACTATTATTAGTACCCTGTTTTAAAAGACTTGGTAATATATTAACTACTTACACCTATTGTTTACTAAAAGGCGATATTATTATAATTATATGACTAAAGTAAGGGATTTTCTTTTACTGCTATAATTATTATAAACTTTAAGGTAGTAAAGTTTAAATAACAATAGCACCCAGACTTTTTAGTCGATTATATATAGTAATATTTATTAAAACTACTATTATTTATATTAAAATAATACCTAGTAGAAGTTTTAACCACTAGTAATAAGACTTATAATATTAAACCTAATCAGTTTCCTTAATAAACTACTACTAAATCTAGAGTCTATTAAAGACTAACTAGCTTAACACTTAGAATAATATTAGAATACTATAAATACACTTTATATTTATTCTAAGTCAGTCTTTTTTAATTACTTTAGTAAAAAGAAAGACTAGGAAGTTAATAAGGCAATGCTTAATATATATACCTAAAATACCTTTAGCACATTTTATAACTACTAGAAAAACAGTAAGAAGACTTAGATAAGTTTTTTTGCATCCTAATTAGCAAGTTAATAAGAAACCTGTAGAAAAACGCTAGTTAGCACGCCTTTATTATAACTATTATAACTAACCTAACTAGAGGTAAAATTGCAGTATTTTAAAACTGTAACCCTGTTAATAATATAACAACCAGATCTTGTATAAAAGATGTCCTTTAGAAAAAGCAATGTACTTTTACAAAATTTATATTTAAAAAAGTATAGAAACTTATAATATAATATAATATTAATAACTCTATAAGTGGTTAGGACTTATACCTATTATATAGTATACTATAGATTTATCAATAGGTTATTATAGGAGATTATTAATTTTAAAGCCCTAATAATCCCTGTTTAAGAGGTTATATAGCCTTTACCAAATAATATAATTATTTTATCTACTTTATATAATTTTTATGTTATTATAACTATATAGCTTGTTTCTTTTTTATTTTTCTCCTATAAGGGGTTTTACCATAGTTTTTGGTTATACTAGCAACTTTAAACAGGACTATATTAGAAAAACAAGAGTAGGCAACTCCTAGAACTCTATATGCATATAGCTTCCTATAAAGGGACCTACTCTAAAAGCGCAGAGGGGGGAAAACCAGCTAATATCTTCAACTTTGCAACTATTTTTTTAACTCTATTTAGACGCTGCAAATCACTATTTTTCTACCCTTTTAGAAAGGTTTTATATAGCACATCTTGTTAATTAAAAAAGCAACGTACGAGTTTAAAGTAAGTAGGAGTGTCAGTAAGTGTAGAGTAAAATACACTCTAACTTCTAAATATAAGTATTAACGGTATCCCCTAGGTCTTTAGACCGTTTAGTTAACCTTTTAATCATCCTGAATACAATATATTATGCCTATTATATGTATATGTCCCCACCTCTTCTGACAGGTAGCACACAGGCCTTTATTATTTGAATGTTTGCAGATCCGGGGTAGTAGCCGGAAAAAAATCCCGGGATAGCGGATTGCGATCATCGTTGCAGGAGATCGGTTCACCTTAAACGCAAGAATTGGGTGCCGATCGCAGGATGCATCATGTGAAAGAGGAGAAAACGCGGGGAAACTGGATGCGCCATGACTTCGGCCGAGAATCGCATCACCGGTGAGGGAGCAGCGAGTATAAATAGGGTCTGCGCCGAGCAGATATAGAAGATAGCTTTGAAGGCTTAAGCCGCGAGCCGGCCTGATTACTCCTTGCACACTTCTAGGTACAATCATGCGACGTCCGTGGCTCCTGTGCTTAACTCTCTCCCGCGCTTTGGGATTGCTCGAGGAGCGCATTGTTTCTTTCGAAAGTGCTGCAGGATCTCTTCCTATTCATGGCGTTTCTATCGTATACAGCGTTGATGACCCCGTCGGCGTTGCAATAGCGGCTACTAGCCTCGCAGAGGATCTTGAAGCCATCACGGGCACGCGACCTTCAGTATTCGGTATCGGGGGTAGTGAGTTAGTGGAGTGTGCGAATTGTACGGAAAATGTCATCATTGCTGCCACAGTTCCGATGTCATAGGAGCCATAGCACGTGATAAATTAGATGTGTCAACGATTGGTGGGAAATGGGAGAGCTACCAGGCAAACGTCGTCGATGATCCGATACCCGGAATTAAGAAGGCCTTAATCATTGCAGGAAGCGACAAGAGGGGTGTGATGTATGGGATCTATACACTCTCAGAGCAGTCTGGTCAGTCTCCGTAAGTTTCAAACGAGGGGCTCGCCGCCGCGCTATATACTAAGACACATAAATTTCACTGGTGGGCAGACGTCCCGGCGACGAAGCACGAAGAGATCCATGCGCTATCTAGAAATACCACATTTGGCCCGCCGAGTGTTCAATACCGCGACTTGTTTATCAACGACGAAGCCCCTGGGCTAACGGGGTAGGGACAAGCGCCAGATTCATCGAAGGAAGAGATGTCTGACATTTGTAGATGGTGGTCGAAAGTTCACGGAGTGGATCACCAACCAATAGACACCGAGTTCTACCGGCATGTATTCGACATGCTCTCGCGTCTGAAGGGAAATTTCATATGGCCATCCATGTGGAAATCGCTGTTATATAAGCCCAGAAATATCTTCTTCACCGACGACCCTGGAAACATGCAGCTCGCGGACGATTACGGAATCGTCGTATCGACTAGTCACCATGAGCCCATGCAAAAGGCCATTAACGAATGGAACGATACAATCTCAGGCCCCTGGGACTAGGCGAAGAATAAAGAGAATGTCACAACCTTCATGGTTAGTACGCTGGAGACTTTTATTTCCTTCTTAAGCAGTTTCGGGCCACATTGCTCCTGCATGCTCCCGGAACATGAGCTGAACTCTTACTCTATCTGGCACTTACTGACTCCAGAGTGTTGATAGGAGGACGGTGCACGTCGGGTAGGGCGAAACGAGTCATACTTCACTCTTGGAATGCGTGGTGAGGGTGATGGGCCAATTCAATCGGACGATCCGGTTGGTATCCTTACAGACGTTTTCGAGACGCAGCGTCAGATCTTGTCGAAGTATTACGGAAACGAGACAGCGGCAAACCGTACGTTTATAAAAACTCGCATGTGAAAAAGCTAATGCTGGGCAGAGGTCTGGACGATTTACAAGGAAGTGGCAACATATTACGCGGCCGGTCTCATCCCACCTGAAGATGTGACTCTGATGTTTACAGACGATAACTGGGGAAATATTCAAAGGTTACCTCTTGCTAACGAGACTGCCAGATCTGGAGGTATAGGAGTGAGATTGAGACTTCCGCGCTGCACACTAGGTTTTGCTGACAGTTGTGATACTTCTAGATATATTATCACCTAGAATATTCACGGCTTTATGTAAGGTTAATCAATTTATCACAAAGCGGTACACAATGATATTTCGGCATTGGCTTTAGTAATTTGATATATATGAACCTTGAAAATTATTCTATGCTATGTCATAATGTGGAATTTACATTCATCTTGCCAGCACCGTCTAGTTGAATTTACGTTAAGTACTCAATGTACCCGCTGTTTTCAATGGGCGCCACTCAATGGAGTCTGGAGAAGTGAATAACAACATTCTTCCAGGGCTTTTACTATTAATTTTATGCCAGTGCAACGAACATACATTCCCGTAGTGTAACTGAATATAACAAGGGCTAGGTTCAGGGCTTGGGTCTATTTATATACAAATGCCTTCGGAGGTCCTAACCTCCGACCTCCGCTCATAGTAGTACAATAAACGAGGGCTGAAAAGCTTCACTTTCGGTGGACTTGAGACATGACGCTATATAAGGTTGTACAGCCTCGTACGACCGAACTGTTCACCGAAATGTGCCTTCAACCGGGCTACACCGGGCTTACTAGTGTTCAGCGCGTGTAATACTGAACAATCTATTAACAATCTCCAATAAACTTGTTGTGTCGTGCCATTAATCGATCAATGGTCATCATTAACTATGAGGTACGGAGAAGGAAGAAAGCTTAAGAATGATATGAAGACTATTTACCAGAGTTCGGGATTTCACCGTAAATGTCCTCCCTATGCTAGCAGACAACCTGAGTTGCTGCATAATGAATTGTACTCAGCGAGATGCACAGTGAAGAAAATAGAACTGGATGGCTCAGTGGTCTACATCGTCATTTCCTAGCTCCGTCGTTTACATTCAAGACACGAGTCTCGGAGGCATTTCGTAGAAGGGACCCATGGGCCGATCACCAATGCCTGTCATTAGGTAGCTTGACATACTCCAGCTGTTTCGAACCGCATACCAGTAACTCCATTATCGGGGGGGGTGCGGGGCAACTGATTTTAAGTGCATTATATGGGAGAAGAGGAAAGATATGTGAAAGTTTTTAGAGACGAACTCTATACCTATGGAACAGGCAACTACATGAAGCTGACTTGCGCTATAGTGTAGAGTCTACGATAACATTTCGGCTTAGCCCCTAATGTACTAACAAATCTTGCATACACAAATTTTGAGGACTCGGCATGGAAGCCGCCGGGACTGGAGGTTCTAGGGCCCAAATTGGAAACCCGCATACCACTTGCGATCCAGATGAGAAAGTATATCATGTTAGTTCATTTAATAGGGGCTCATCACTGTGTACTTGTTTCCTGAAAGCTTGGTGCCTTAGGAGAGCCTGTTGTATATTATAACAAGGGGTTGGAGGCCAGGGCCTTCAGATTACAAAAATCTACTAGGACTTTCCGGGGTCCTTGAATGTTCAATTGGATCGCTTGGGGCTTACAGGCTGACCTGAGTCTACATATAAATGCACTGGGAGTTCCTAACCCCCAAGGTCCGCCAATATGTCTCATATAAGCGAGGGCTGAATAGCTTCAGTTTCAATCGCCTTGAGACATGATGGCATAATGCGATAGTATCGAAACAGAACTCATGCTTAGACTTTATGATCACTCTAGAGACAAGACGAGGATAGACTGATCGCTCCGCATAGTCGAAAGATTAGATAGGTGGTTGAGTAGGATCAAGAGGTCTTGGGAATGCGGGGCCACCGAGGGTCGGTCTGTAGATAAGCTTGCATGCTTTATATGGAGGCTTGGAGTGCGGGTAATCGTCTGCCGTCAACCCCCCCTGAGAGTTACTTTCCTTCACGTCTCTTCATATCGTCGACTGTGAATAATTAAGCAGCCATGAGATATCTGGCGGTAACATTTCTCGTCATCTGTTTGCCTTTATCCAGAACCCAAAGCAAAGAGCGGATATGCCCCTTGAAAGGTCCACAGTTCCCAGCACCGACGGGCCTGGCCTCCGAGGTGATATTTCAGAACGCTACGGGTGTGATTGAACAATTTATTGAGGCGAATCTCGAGGAATCACCGTACAACGAGACGACGTTCTCCATTGGCATGTTCAGCACGACGGACGATGAGCTGCTCTATGAATTTCACCACACCGACCCTACCGTCAAGACTAGCGGGCTTGGCGCGAATAAGGTCGACGCAAACTCGATATACCGGATCGCTAGCATCACTAAGATTCTGACTGTCTATCAGTGGCTCATCGCAGACGGGGACCAACGATTCAACAATCCCATATCGGACTTCATCCCGCAGCTGCTTGAGTACCAAAAGCAGCAGGATTACTACCCAGGGCCTCGTTGGGATGAGATCACGGTCAATGATCTAGCTATGTACCTCGCTGGGATCGCGAGGGACTGTGAGACACACCGTTGCACATGGGCGGGCAGTAGCACTACTGACTTTCTTTCAGATGGTCTGAACGACGTGGCAGTCTCGGGCCTCATCACATCGTTGCTCCCTGCTATGGCAGCTGCCGTGTTACCGAATAATCCAGCAAATGGCATTGATGTGCCTATGAGCGACGATCCGGCATGTGGGTACTTCACAGCTGACGTTGAATATTTACCATGCTCACGCGAGGGTAATCTACCTTCCTCTGCACGATAGAACGATCTCACATTGACAATTCGTAGTGTATATTAAAGAGGTTGCCAACTTGGCATCGAGCTTCGTGCCGACTTATACACCGTCGTATAGCAATGCAAACTTTGCCTTACTGGGCCTCGCGCTGGAAAACATGCTTGGAGCTACGATTGAAGATATCTTCGATAAAAGTATAGCCAAACCACTTGGGCTTCGGTCCACAACCATGGGAAACCCCTTACAAATTACAAATGACTCTGTTATCCCCGGTGGCGGCCTGGTAAGGAGTGGTTGGTGGGATGCGCTCGGCCCTCTGAACAGCGGTGCCGGCGGTTTCTCTACCACGAACGACCTGGCAGCCGTCGGCAGGTCCATCTTAAATAGCACGTTGATATCACAAGCGACGACGCGCCGCTGGCTCTCAACGACGACATTCGTGGATCAAACCGAACAAGCGGCTGGTCGCGGTTGGGAGATTTTTCGCGTGCGCACCAACGGGCACAGTGCAGATCTCTACACGAAGAGCGGTAACTGGGGTGTCTACAACTCTGTCTTCGTCCTGTTGCCGGCGTACGACTTCGGTTTCAGCATCCTCTCAGCATCGGGCTCGGCGAGAGCCGCCGTTGTCGATGCCCTGACTAACGATATTATTAACACGCTACTCCCAGCGCTCGAGGCCGTCACCAAACGCCAGGCAAGTGCGAACTATGCGGGCCGGTTTAGCTCCCCTGACGAGAAAGCAAACACCTCGATCACCGTGATAACTGATGTCTCGCTGGGCCTGCGAGTCACCGAATATATCGTCAGTGGTGTCGACCTACTAGCGAGCGTGTTCTCCCTGTTTGGGTCGGACGTTGAGTTCCGGCTCATACCGAATCAGCTCTACGACAGCCGCACCCGAGTGGGGTTTTCCGCTGTCTATCAAGGACCGTCGGAGATCCCACCGAAAGAGGAGTTTTATTGGTCGTGTCCGAGTTGGCTCGACGTCGACGACTATACGTATGCTAACGTGCCGCTTGGGCTAATGGCGTTCGACGTCGGTATTGGTGGGAAGGCTGCATCCGTGCGACTGGTGGCGCTGCGGGAGACTTTACTGAGGAAAAGCGATGTAGGATATGCGAGCAATGCATGACTTGCATGATAATTAACTCAGCCAATCCTAGGCCAAACAAGCTCTAAAATTCTCCTCCGTCATAGAAAAGCTTAATCGTATAAGTTACTTCGTGGCCTTCATGAGAGGAGGTAATGTAATGCCAGTTGCTGATTCTCAGTGCAATTATTCGTGTGCGTATACTGTAGCATTGTGTATCGAGTGTTCAATAATATTATTTAACGAACCCGTCTTTTCGATTGCTAGAAATTAGGGGCATATCAACTCTTCTGAACCAGTACACAATATCCAATAGCACGAGTCTCTTGGGGCTGTCTTAGGTATTTATTTGTTTGCAGCCGGAGAATTCTCAATCAGAGATCTGCCAGGCCCTCGGCTACTGGTCCCCCGTAAGTTGAGTCTTGATGTTACTAACAAGCCACACTCCTCCGCGGCCAACGATCCACAGATCATGACCCTTCAAGACTATATTGACAGCCTCGCCATCGCCACCAACCCGAATTGAACCTAAGATTTCGCCGTCTACGGGATCAATCACGTCAATGCCGTCGTTGGCGCCGGCGAGAATCCAGCCGTCCTTGGTTACGCGGATGCCATCGTAGAAGTTGGTAATAGGGTTCGCGAGCATGCGAGCATTCGTGAGCACAGGGATCTTGGACTTGTGCTTTCCGCCCGAGGTCGCGAAGTCGTATGCCCATAGACCGCGTTCCCCGTAAGGGTCCTTAGTCTCGCCTGAGACGCCGGTATTGGGCAAGTAGATGGTCTTTCCGTCCGGTGACACCGATACACCGTTCGAGTTACCTGTCGTGATATGGATTGCTTTGGGGCGGAATGTCTTCCCGTCGACGAAGTATGTTGTTGGGTTCGTAGCCGGCGTATACGGAACAAGGTGTCGGAACTAGGGATGTTAGTGATATAATTAACATAGATATATCCTTATGCTATTAGTACGCTGTACTACTAAAAACTTACGAATCCTGATTTACTATCAGTCAGGTAGAAGTTTCCGCTTTTATCTACTTCGAGGTCGTTGAACGCACCGAACGGCTGCTCATAGTAGTGGTTCAACAGTGTTGTTCGTTTCCATGTTTTTGGGTCAATTTTGGCGAAATAGGCTGTCTCGCCCGGCCCGCCATCCGTGACTACGTACAGGGCTCCATCGTACGCGACGCAACCATGTACATTAAGAGTAGGCGGATTGGTTGTCACGTTACGTAGCTCATGTGACTCGGTATCTAATATGTATTGGTAGTCGTGTTGGCCATTGTTGCCACCTGGGGGTCCCCATTCGGCAAAAAGGATGTCTTTCGTCCCGGGTACCCAGCAGCTAGCCTCATGGGTCTGATGAGAGAGTTCAAGAATCTTCTTCACGGTAGCATCAGACCCGATGAAGTCAAAGAACCTTCTGTCGTAGGCTACGAAGTCGGTTTCATTCAACTGTGCATTCCTGTATTGTCGTGGCCAATCAGCAGGTGAACCAGACGAGGTGAAGGGAAGAAGAATTTCATCGACGACATACAGAGCTTTCACCCCAAGGTCTGTTGCTGTTGCTTCGCCAGGAGCGGCGAAGACAGAGCGGTTAAACTGTCCCGGCAAGACGGCGAATGCCGGCACATCATATGACAACCAGGCCCACGATCCCGCGGCACGCTGAAAGTCACGCGGTAGAGGCTTTAGAAAATCCGCGCTGACACCAGCTGCAACATGTCCGTACAGAAAAACGTAGGATAACATAATATTAGCAGTGACAGGGTTCCTCTAGGGCGTGATTATTGGAGAAAGGGCACGGAGGGGTTCAAAAGGGGATATGGCACTTTATATAAGCAGCTAGGCTAAGACGATTTCGATCATTCCACTTGAAGACCCTATGATTACATTCCTAGTTCCTATGCCACGGCACCTGCCAAATATCGTTAATATCTTCATAGAGGGTGTCTACTATAAGCCAAGTATTGAGGCTGCCGGGTAGCACGCCGTGGGGGCGCTTGGGCTATCTTAGGTGTACCAGCTTCTGGCGGTATCGGTCTGTATAGAACCATACCAAGTACCGTCCAAGTATATAGTGATCCACGCGGGACACGTGCTGATCTTCTGTAAACCGAAAAAATATATTACCGAAAGAGGTACAACGCCGTTAGACTGCATTTCCCCATGGGGAAGTGCATAGCGTCTCCAATGTGTCGGTTGTAAGGAATCGTACACATCGAGAGTTCCATGACACAGTATCCAGTAAGTACATCAGCTTGTAGCATCAGCGTTCCTCCGCGAAGAAGTCCCGGACACAGAGTCATACGGCCTGCAGTCTTGGGCCACCTCACGGAGTGCTCCGCAGAACTGCTCCGACGAGTATAAGTCATGAATTCGCGTCTTATTTCAATCGCAGCACTACCCGATGTGAAGTTCGAGCTTTTCATAATGAGAGTCACCAATCTATCAGGGCCGAAGTGTCAGCTGCTAGTAATTAACGCGTGTATTAGAAACCTAGCGAGTTGCTTAATTTTTTTCCGACTTGGCCTAATGTGCTTCTCAAGACACAACTATGGAATCATGCTAGACTATGTTCTGTTGCGGAACTAGCTACGGAATTTAAGATTAGCCGGACACTTAGGCACCCAGACAATACACACAAGCCCCTAAGCTTCTTAACTAGATAAGTGGCGGTATGTTGAAAACGGTAAACGTGACGAATAATCTACGGACAATTCCCGGGCATCGGACAAGCATAGGATGCGGTCCTACCGGTTCACGGAGCCATCCGTGAAGGAGCGGAGTAACCCGTCTTGGGACGGGCTGGGGTCGTGTCTGGTACAAGCATAGACAACTGAACCATCTTGTTCTTGGCATGATACTCAAGTTTGGAGACTCTCAAATATCCGATACCAGTACACAGCATACGCAAGAGGGCATGTACATTCCTGAAAGAAGCCTGCATGTCCTCATTTGCTGGAAGCTCTCCAATTTTCTCACAACAATTTAAGTCCTACCATTTCCCTCCCCAAAAGTGATCCCTAGTATTAGCCTTGTTTGTTTGGGTTAGAACTAGTCGACGCTCACACGTTGATACTATTAGCTAGTAGGTTTTAGGTGAATAACATATTGACCTAATAGTGCGTCTAAGTGTTTAACAGGCTGAAATAGATGCTTTCATGTTTTATCACTTCTTGCCAGTGGGCTTTTCGTCGTGGTGGCGCCAACCAGCCTCTGTATTTACAACAGTAGAAGCAAACTCTTTGTTGATATAGCTTGGAGTCGGTGTTTCGCGGGCACCATCGATGGCTTGACATTCTACAATTGTTTCCTCACCCACGCAAATAAACCATCATCGGCTCAGCCCACGCACAGGCTAGTTACGAGGTTCCAGCCACTCCACGAAATGAATATGTTAATGAAAGACTAGAACATGTGATATCAGGACTAGAAATTGCCAGGGGTCTAAGTTTAGGATGGAATATTGCGCAAGGGCCTTGGAAATAGCTTCTGCTATGTATGTGGTATCAGTCTCATGGCCATATCGTGACAGTAGCTAATTCCATACTAAAGTTGTGTCGTTCGAGTATGAATGATATAACAAGGGCTGGATTCAGGGCTTGAAAATAGCTTCGGATTACAATAATCTACTATGGCTTGCCTAGGTCCTTGAAGGTCCGATTGTATCGCTTCTGGCCTTGCAGGCTGGCTTGGGTCTATTTTATATACAAGTGCCCTCGGGGGTCCTAACCTCCAACCTCCGCTCATAGTAGTACAATAAGCGAGGGCTGAATAGCTCCAATTTCGGTGAGTTGAGACATGAGGCCATACGAGGTCATACAGCCTCGTACGGCCGAAGTATGTGTTCACCGAAGCGTGCGTCCAACCGGGCTACACCTTCAGCCGGGCTACACCAAAGGCACTAGCGTTCGGCGCGTGTAACAAATGAGGACAGAGCACTTTCTCATGCGTTTCCGCCAAGGCTAAGTTATCCCAAAATGTTTTTGTCTTTATTGCTGGCTGAAATGAGTCGCCTAGGATTTCGCTTTTAGGTTTATGGTTAATCATTAATGGTGGCTGATTATCCCATTTAGGCTTTCCCAGATCTCTCGTTCTTAATAGTGCGGCATGACAGACAAACAGGCCCCAGGGCGTGCCGGCAGGCGAATGCTGGTATCGCTTCGTTAAAGTGCAGATGCTTTAAACGCCTTTCGAGATAGTTGTATAAGTATTAAATGGCGGTATTTATTAAATGTCCTAGTAATTATTAATTATTATTACACTTAAATAGAGCCGCCGGGATAGTTTAATTTAAATCTGGTAATTATAATATATATAAAAACTTGCTTTATAAATTTCCTTATACTTTACCTAAAAATAAAGCTTTTAATACTATTAGTACATAATCCCTTATATAGGCAGATAGGCCGTAGGCCCACCGCACTGCAAAAACTGTATATTATCATAACCTCTAAGTCCTCATAGATGTCGACCTTATGTTGACTGTAATTGCAGCGGAAGGACTTTATACTAGTCCGTTAATCTGCTAATATTGCGTTTTTATAGGCCGTGTAAGACAGTATCCGATCAAAATTTGAACAACGACGGACGAAGGGAAGATGTGCCATACCAACAACTTGGCGGCCATGAAGACGTGGTTTATAGTGAGTACATTCTATAAGGATGAGCAACTGGTGTCCTTCTACTATAATATAATAGCACTGGGAATAACTTTCACCACTCTGGCGATGAGGTGTAAAATCCTCAAGCCACTTTGGCAAGAACAACTGGCGAGAAACTGTCGGATAGCATAGTATATCAATATAGTTACTTGGTCAGTCTACCAACTCCTAGAAGGTCACGGTTGTGCCCGAAACATCTCACACTAGTACCAACCCCATTAACGGTTGTGGCATCTGCACTTTAGCGATCATAAATTCCGATACAAGCAATATCGCTTCTGTCGTAGAAGTAAACAACTACAGTTGCGCGGAACGTTATCTCCACAATGCACGCGCCCTCGGAGTTGGCATGCATGTAAAATCCGTACTTTTCAGTCCCGTTACGCATCCAGACCAGAAGCGGTTTTATTGAAACGGAGTTTAGATGACTAAGAAGGCATCTCACGCCGTTTTCATCTTCGATTAGGTGAAAAAAAACTACTACTTTACGGACACTAGTGTTCTTAAAATTCGCGCCTTCACGCCTGGTCTATATAATGCGGACCCCGCTGTAAAGCGAGTATCTTACAGAAAATGTAGCTAGCTGAACATGACTGCGGCGCACATCAGACGATCGCCGCGAGGCCTCGAGAAGATCAACAAAGCTCACTCTCAGGCGGGCGAACTATATATATAATTATGCCTTGCGTAGCGGGCATCTCCTAGCGATCTTCAGATCCCACAAGGAACGTGCTGTATGGACGCATAGACAAATTCTGAACTGTTGATAAGTTAGTATCTCCCTCTAGCCATAGCCTAACCGCGTCGATGGTCTAGACGCGTATACGAACGACCGATAATGGCGTCTAGACCTGCACTGCACCCTCTCCAAAGCTCATACGAAAATAATGGGTACCAACACTTCCCCGGATACCCCGGACCTTGCTCCAGGCGAGGAGAGTGGGCTAGTATCTAACACGAGAGGCTCACGAGGGGAGGAAAGCACGAAGAACGCAAAAGCTGCTGACACCTTAATTACGGCGCAGTCAGCCTCACTCTGCGCGGAGACCCCAAAACCTACCCAGAACAACTCCAGAAACTAGTAGAAAACGCGTGACCGAGTCCTTGTTCCCCACGAACGTGGGGTGACTGCCGTCCCCATTTCCCCCATCCCAACTTTTATCACGTTGCCATTTTTGCTCCTCTTTTATTCTCTCTTCAATATCGCTCACCCCATGACATTTGCATGGTCTGCGGGAAATAAATCTGTCGTGATAGAGCTACAGTGCTGTCTTTCGTATTCGATTATTGTCGTTAAAAGAAAAGACGGAAGATGGAGACAGCTGCCATATCTCATTTCCAAGCACCCAAATCACACCATGGAACTGCGCCGGCTTAGCGCACGCACTCACATCCTTTCAGCCGCTATCGTACTAGCACGGGTTGCGAATACCTATGTACAGTAGGTCGGCATTGGCGACAAGCAGCTAAATGCTCCGCGTTCCCACCTTTTTGTTATGCTAACTACAACCGCACATGTAAGTACTTGCTTTAGCGTAAGAACGCGGATTACCCGAAACCGCAACACGTCCAACTACCATACTCAACAGCTGGGTAAGTTAGACAATGGCTATTACATACAATATGCATTCCTTCCAACACCGTATTTTGAAATGGGAAAGATGAGCAAAAGAGTCATAATTCTGTCGATTCTGGTCCCCTTCTTCTTTTGACAAATCTTCAGATCACGCCTGGAAACTCGTCTAGTGTGCGGCATTAATCAAGGTAAGTGTGCCCAGCAGCGTAAAGGAAGATACCGTTTGGGTAAAAGTTGGGCGTAAGAAGCTCATCCAAAGGGAGAAATTAGTCGCGATCAACCGCCTATCTACAACAGTAGTAGCTTGCACTACCAACTACCGGGTTAATCAAGGACGCCAATCATCCCTCCGTATATTAGCGCCAAAAAAACGGTACCGAGGGATTGCCTCCTGCCGCGTCCGACAAGGTTCCTACGGAAGAATGCTAAGCATTTGGTTGCAGGGATAGCCCGTTAGTTCTCCACTGAGTCAAGTAGGCATTGCACGAATAGAGCTTTGATTGGAGCGCATTTGAGTAACGGTAATTACTCGTGTTGCTGATATTCAGGAGAGAAAGATTGAACAGCAAACAGCTCAGAGACAGTCAAGACGGAGGGTTCACACAGTGCTCGAGAGTACGATCTGCCAACAATCGGTGTGAGAGAGCCCATATTATGTGGATTAAAATATGGGCTCCTAAGGTGATGTGTGGGAAAAAATGTGGAATCGTTGTACGTCGCAATGCATGTATGCAGATCGACGGAGTGTTGTCCGGGCTGCACATCACACGTCAGTCGGGTTAAACTACGTCCGGCTACCGTTCAAGTATATCGCACATGAAATCTATGCTAATGAACACGACTTGACAATTCGGCAGAAACAATGTATTTTGTAACTGTTCTATGCTTTCTTGCTATCTAGTCGCGAGCGCTAGTATAGTGGTATCGTGAAAAAAAACACAAAATGCAGAAAAAGGATCCCTACTGCGAGTCTACCCAGTAGGTTCTCCAGGGAAAAGTCTAGCCTTTCTATATGCCAAAAGTCTTTCGTAAATTTTCGTAAACAACCAGCGTTCTCAAAACGCGACCCTACCATGCAAGACAGCCCAACCAGTTTTCTATATTCTAAACAGCAGATCTCGATGAGGAAGTCTCTGAAGCCCTGGGCTTCTCGACATCATGTTCGACAGGGCCTTCTTCTGTCTCAACATCAATGCCATATTCGCGAGCCTTGGAAACAATTTCTTCTTCGGCCAAAAACGGAAGCTCCTTGGCCGCCTTGACGTAGCTGATTTTCTCGCTGTAACCCTTGGCAAAGATAACATCAATTTCCTCAAGACTACGACCTGACGTCTCGGGGTATAGGTAGTAGATGATTGGGAAGAAGATGGCGTTGAGGATAGCAAAGAACAGATAGGTACCCCAACCGTACGTACCCGTGTTGTTCACGAGCACGGGCGTGATGAGAACGATGAAGAAGTTCCAAAGCCAGTTGCTAACA
Source organism: Xylaria sp. MSU_SB201401 (assembly GCA_002288965.1). Taxonomy (NCBI): domain Eukaryota; kingdom Fungi; phylum Ascomycota; class Sordariomycetes; order Xylariales; family Xylariaceae; genus Xylaria; species Xylaria sp. MSU_SB201401. The sequence continues at coordinate 15,953 of NPFG01000063.1, forward strand.
GTCGAGCTAGCTGTGGCCATAGCACGTGTTCTAAGCGGGTTGATCTCAGCGGGGTAAAGCCATGGCAGAGGCAGCCAGGTGGCGCCAAAAAATGCAATGTAGGTGAAGAGACCAACGGCAGCACCCTTAGCAGCCTCCCCAGTACCAGGAATCAAAGCACCGAAAGTGAGAACCATGGATAAGCACTGTCCAACGGTACCGATGAGGAATAGTTTACGTCGACCCACACGCTCGACGGCGAACCATGAAGTGGTGGCGAAAAGGGCGTAGACAATCTGGTTGACACCACCAAGCAGCAGTGCTGTGTTGTTGGAAACACCAACGGCGGTCTGGAACAGAATAGGGAAGTAGTAAATGACAGCGTTGCATCCAGACAACTGTTGCATCATCTGTGATGAGAAACCAAGCAGCATACGGCGGAGATGTTGAGTAGGGCCGCCTGTGATGAGATCCCTAGGGTGGGTCTTGTTGTCAAGCTGGCCAGAAGCGCGCACGGCTTCCCTCAAGTTGCTGAGTTGAGTGTTAAGGCGAGGGTCCGAACGGCTTTCGCCATTAAGGGCCGCTAAAATTGTAGCCGCTTCGTCTACACGGTCTTTCGTGAGTAACCAACGAGGGCTTTCGGGCATATTGATCATAAGCGTAAGAACCGCAAGAGCGAAGACGATCTGGAATGCGATGGGGAATCTCCAAGTGAAAGCATGAGGGCCATAACTGGCGCCGTAGTCAAGCCAGTAAGCAATCAACGTTCCAATAGCGACGTTGCCACCCTCGATGCAAATCAGCTTGCCTCGGTTGTGCGAATGACAGCATCTGTGATCATGTTAAAAAATAGTGCCTTAGGGAAGTCAAGGATGCCAATTGGATAGACCTACTCTGCTTGCCAGATGGGAATAGTCGAAGTGTTGATACCGTTTCCAATACCAGTGATGAAACGTCCAATAATAAACTGGGCGGTCGCACCATGGCTAGGGGGTACACAAGTAATTTGAACGATGACACCAATGATCATAGTACAGCCGCCCATGAAGATAGCCTTGCGACGACCGAGTGTGTTGCCGTACAGAAGAATGAACAAGGCACCGAAGAAACAGCCGACAGCGTAGATAGAGACGACGAAGCCTTGCCATGTGTCATCGCCGTCGACTTGGGGGAAATCATGGACGAATGGATCACCAGAGATGATACCAGACATAACACCCTGATCGTAACCGAACAGCAAGAAGTCGAGGGTAGCGACGGTGGTGACAAGGCGCTGTAGCGTCTTGCCAGACGTCCCCCAGAAGGTGGGGACGCCGTCTGCGTTCTCTCTGTGCCCCATGATATTTTGCTCGTCGAGGTTCTCCGAAGGGCTGGATCAACGGGGAAATGGAGAATATGGAGAGATACGGGGGAAAGACGCCAGAGCTTTGTCGGGTCCGGGGGTTATTTATCATTTTTCCTACCTACGAGACCAAGGCTCTCAGACGATGATATAACACACGGCGCACGTATCATGGGACCAGGTGGCAATCCATCACGAATTGGTGTATGGCTCCGAGCTAAGACCGAAAAGAAAATCCATCGAGGCCCGTTTAAAACCCACAGTCCCTTGATGGCGCGAGGGAGATGCAAACTAGAGAAAGAGAGATTCTGTCTCTAGCAACATCCCAGAAGCAGGACATGACGACGAAGCTTAGTACGCTATGTGCTCCACCCCACTCGGTGCAGGATGCGTGAACCAAGATTGGGACTGGGGGTGATCATTACGCAGGTTGGGGTCGGGGGCCGGATGGAGTCTGATAAGACGGTCCACAGGAGGCTGAAAGGTGCGGCGTGGTCGGCGTGGCTAGGGACAAGAAGCTGGTCTATGAAGAATCTTCAATCACCGTCGTCATAAGTCCCACAGTCATATCCACAGCCGTGTCCACACCCGAGCCCACTGTAGCGGCGAGTGCGCGGAGATGTGTGACTCGGTCAGCGCTTATTATAAAGTAGTGTAAGAGGCGGCGGAGGTGTGGGCATACGGTGGCACTTTGGCACGTCGCGCAGAGTCGCGACGAACGGCACGGACTTGACTTGGCGTCGGGCAAGGTCGGCTAAGGAATATACCGGCTCGACCGGGTCGCGGCTGAACCACCAAGTTCTGACACTGACCAGAAGCACTGACGATACATCCCAGACTAGGTTAGCATCGCTCACAGCATCCTTACACTAACCTAGGCCCAATACTGCAGTGAACGGCAGGCTGTTCCTCACCCGTTCCTGGGCCGAGGGTTGCGTTCGGCCGGGATTCCCATATAAAGTATACCGCGCGTCTACGGGTGCCCTGGCGATCGTCGACAGAGAGTTTGGTACTTCCCTGCTCTGCTCTGCGTTTGCGACGGTAGAATGGCAGGGTATCTTCGAGTCGATTCTGCAGGAGAGAGCGGTCCTTATTCATGTCTGGTTTTGCTCGCTATCGTTCGAGGTGATTTTAGGCATGGTGCTAGATGGCGCTGGATGGAGGTTTAAACCAAAAACCCCGTCTCTATCTCTGGGAATGCACCAAAGTGGCCAAGTGTGGATGCGAGGAGGCCGTCTTGAGCGTAGCGCATCTCGTGCAAGTGGATGAAGATGTGGGAAGTTGAGAAGGAATTGGGGGTCAATACTGGGTCGTCACCGGAGGGGAAGGCGAGGGCGAGCAGAGGACGAGCTTGGGTTCTCTTACCACCAGGCCTGCACTTGCTTAGGTAGGTCGGTAGGTACCTAACCTAGGTAGGTACGCGTAGGCGGGACCCAAATGCCCTAACGGGCCATGGCATGCATCACTATCACCCTCCCTCCCGTCTACGGCACGCTGTCGGCTGTCAGCTGTCTCTAAGGTACCCTCCCCCACCTGTGCTAGTTACCACAGCGCACCTTGTTTACAACAAGTCAGAAAAAAAGAAAAAAAGTCAAATACATAGGTTTATACGTATCATGCATGTATTCATGCAGAGAATAAATATCTCTTTCAGAGTTATTTCTTGGTCAATTCCATCATCCCGTCTTCTGATCCTGTCACGCCCAAAAGCCATGGTAGTGTACGGAGAGGTACCATCAGCACCAAGGGTCCAAGGCCCAAGCCCGCCTCGAGATCCACGGGATCCAGCAGCCGGCATCGGTGGGCCGCTAAGTGCCGCTTCAATGATGTCATAGGGGATCACTAACACTTTTCACCAGCCGAGGCGGAGAAAGAAAAACTAGCCAGACCAAAGGTGTAGGTAGTAGGGGTAGGTGTGGCTAGTTTTCCTTTCTCCGCCTCGCCAGCCCAATTTCTTTGCCTTGCTAACTTTTCTCCTCTCTTCTCGACCAAGCTTGGTACATCTAATGCCATCATAAAAATAAAAATAAAAATAAAATTTTTTCATCCCCTTACTCATTACGTCGTACCAGGTTTGGCGGCTCTAGGGTTACCAATATGTTGGTACCGCCTATAAAAACGTGGAAGTTGAGTTCCAATTTTGGACCCTAAGAACCCGCCACGCTTAAATGACTCGTTTCTCAGTGCAAGTGGGTTTCCTGGAGATTGAGGAATTTGAAAGGAGCGCCCAAGTCCCGGTTTTGTTTTTTTTTTTTTCTCCTCGTCAGTGCTCTTCATGGCCAATACATCCATCCCTCCTTGATGAGCTTTTTTGAGTCTAAACGGCTTTTTCGCGTGTTTCTGCGGACCACATTTGGGCATGTGGCTAGGTAGTTTAAGTGGCCCTCAATAAAAGTCAGCCCACTTCCCATCCGCCATTCATCCATCCCTCCATCCCACCTTTTCACGATGCAGAGACGAAGGATTTTTTGCGGGTTAAGGTGACCCAAGCGCAATTCGAGAGGGGAAGAAACTCAAATTATTTGCAGAGGTTGATCACTGTCAGTGTCCGAAGGCTTGGAACCCCGTACAGAACCGGGATAACGCAATAGTTATTCAGGTGTTGCTCGACTCGCCTGCATGCAAATGCAAATTTACCATCGGCCGTACTATTTTCCTCGATAGCGTGAGCATCCTAAAAGTACCTACTTATGCAGGTATTATCAACGTGAGGCAACGGACTCGTCTCAGCCATGGTGGAGCTTTAAGGGGGTTCAGAGCGCGTATCTGACTCCCTCCGCATATCGCTAACGAGACAACAGATTTGCCCGCGCCTGATCTGGGGACTAAACGAGATTAAGGCGGGGGAGATCTCGGGTTACGGCACGATTATCGTACATTCTGGGGATTGGAGTTGTGTTGTTGCATACTATGGCAAGATTTCGGAGCAGACCCTTTACACTCTTTATGACTCATAAAATTAATTATCCACTTCAAACTTTTCGCTTTTACAGCAACTTGGACATACACATGACTAAGTGAGCTAAGTAAACAGTTGCGTTCGATTACCATTAATACCATTGTTATTTACTACCTACTCAGCTCGTTTATACGATACCGATAGATAGATGTCTGCTAACTGGGAGTTTCCCGGGAGACTTTTGGCCTTATAAAACCTGCACAAGATTTCCTATTACGAGCTCATTTTATAATCAAGCCAGGAAATGCGCGGACAGTAATCTCACATGTTATCAAGACGTCTTCATGTTCATGTTGTCGCTTCGAGCTAGAACACATTGATTACTAATAATTATCGTTGCAACCGTTTATATCAATAGATAACTGTAATCGCTGGGTATACCAGCAAACCGGAAATAGACGGTTACGTGCAGCTAGTACAGACCTATTGACTGTCGCATTGATTAGAGCGTAACTACCTAAGGCGGGTAGATAATTTCCAATACATAGACACTATCCCTTAAACTGCTATTCCAGCTATCCCTTTAACTCGTCAATTTGCCAAGCATTGGGATATTATAGGCTTATAACCAATAAATGCTAATAAAGAGGCTGGTACTTTAGTTCCCACCACAATCTGCTGACGCACCAAGTCTCTACACTAACTAGGCTATATATATAGTATAGTTAAATGCCTGTATTTTCCTAGGTCCTAAAGCAGTCTCTCTGTTAAACAGAGGTACTGTGGGGGTATTTAGTTAATTGCAAATTGATGACAAAACAGCAGTTAAAGGGATAAAATGCTAAGAATTTAGATATTGTAGGCTTATAACCAATAAATGCTAGTAAAGAGGCAGGTATTTAAGTCGCACTAACTGGACTACATATTACCTCCTAGTTAGGCTGGGTCTTAAAGTTATCACTCTGTTAGACAGGGGTCTTGCGGGAGAATTTCGGTTAATTGCAATTATAGCTGGAATAGCAGCCCAAGGGATACCGTACCATATTCAAGGAAATCCGTCATTGCTCCGTACCGTCGGATATTACCATCTATGACCCCTTAGTGCAACACACCCTTTAGCGCAACACCAAAAACAACAGGTCCTATATATATTACTCTTTTTTAATCCTCTTATAAATAATTAACCAATAGCTTAATTAACTAGCAAAATATATCAATATATAGCTAAATAGCTAATTAATTAAAATATCTATTTGGTATTTATATTTAGTAACCAGATTTTATAAAGAGATAGTGGGAAATATAGTTAAAATTAGCTAATTTAGCATCCTTATTTTTAACGCCTTTATTTTTAATAACTTTATAATTATTTTCCTTAATGTTTTTAGCTTCGTTTTTAATAGTTTCTTTAATAATATTAAAGATTTTTATAGTTATTATAAACTTGTAATTCGGGTTAAAGACCTTTTAGCACTTTTTTAAGCATATATACTCGATCTCTACTTTAAAAGCTTTATTTTTCTAGTCTTTTATAAAAATATTATAAGCTTATCTTTTAAAAGCTATAATAGCTTTAGAAAACTTTAGTAAAATTATAGAAGATTTATCTTTATTAAAGTTTTATATTTTTTATACTATTTTTAATATCTAAAGTATTTTATTTTTATTACTAAAGATTTTAATAAGCTTAAAAATAACTACTTGTTTTTATTATAATTTAAGGTATTATAATACCTTTCTTTAGTTTATAAGCTAGTTTCTAGTAACTTTAAAGCCTAATTTTAATATAGTTTTTATAAAAGCATTCTTTTTAGCTTTTTTATAGCACTAAATAAAGTTAATTTTATTAATTAGCACTATATTAGTAAGGCTATTTAGAGTTTGCAAATGCTTATAATATATAGCCTTAAGGGCATTATATAGCTTATTATCTAAAAGCTAAAAACTATAAAAGGTATAAGCAGAAAGAAAACAAAGCTAAATATTATTAAGGTAGGTTAAAGATATAAATTTATCTTTAAAATAACTAGTTAGCTTTTATTTATAATTATTTATATAATAAAAATAAAAAAATAAATAGATAATATATATAAATATATAACTTTTATACTTATTTAGGATTAAAAATATAGCTTTAAAATTGTTTTTATTATAAAGCTAATAGACTTAAGATATAAAAATTTATTTAAACTAGTATTTAGCTACTTTGTTATTTATTTAGCCTTTAGGAGTGCAAATCTAGTTCTAATTGGTAATAGCTTTAAACTTTTTAATAAACTATTAAGCCTAAAGGTTTTTTCTTTTAAAAATAATATCTAAATCAAAAGCTATACTAACAGCTAAGATAGCTTTAATAAAAGAAGTCTAGCTATAGCTCTAAGGGCTTTTTAAAATAGCTTTCTTGTTAACAGAAGAACTAAGAACTAAAGAGTTAAGGCCTAGCTTTTTATTAGCTAAATATATAATTAGAGCTTAATCTAAGCTATATTATATACTAAAGCCAGCTATAATACTGCTTTTATTAATATTAAAAGTTAATTCTAGCTTTACCTACCTAAAATCCTTATATATATTAAAATACTAGTTAACCGCCTTAGCTATAAAGCTATTAAAACGTGTAGCCTCCTATTTTTTACTAATTTTAATATAAATTAAAAGATTGCACTTTTAAAACCCGCTTATCTAATACTTTTTAAAATTGCTACTATAACCGCGTTATTTTATAAATATAAATGTAATAACCTTAACTGTAAAGTATAAAAAAGCAGTATTAAAGGCTTTTTAGTATAAAATCTACTACAAAATTATATCTTTCTACTCTTTAGACAATATTTATTAAAGGTGTATTATTTTAGTATATAAAAATCTATTAAAAAGTTTATATAAGAAGGTAGCCTTAAAAACACTATACTTTTACGCTATTTTATTTAAAGATATATTATTATTAGTTATATTAAATGCAGTATTAATTAATAATTCTTTAGTATAAGGTAGTATTGCGATAGCTTTACTTTTAGTTAAAATAGGTAGTATTAAAGTTAATATATTAAATAGAATAAGATACTAAGATTAAAGGGTTTTTAGTAGATTATTTAGTAGTATAGGCCCTAATTAAGTTGGGAATAACCCGATTAGCTATATGTTATCTATATAGGCCTAACTGCTAAGAAAAGCGCTATTTAGCAGCGTTATCTATAAAAAAAAAGCTTTATTAATAATTATATTAGCTACAAGTGAAGTGGGTATATAATTAGTAGTATTGCTAGGTTTGGCGGTTGCGCTAAGGGGTGTGTTGCGCTAAGGGGTTATGGATGGTATCAACATTGCTATCTTGTATAAACTTACTCCTGATTTGCTTCGCGGGTTCCTTACTTTCCCTACAGGCAGCGCCATACTACCCCAGCCAACTGACCGATCAGAAGAGCCGAAAAAGCGTGCAAAAAAAATTGGGTATGCATTGTTGAAATTCTCTCATTATGCGGTCCTCTAAATTACAGTTTGCGCGATCAAACAACACCATCCTATTCTTTGACAACTTACCGTCAACCAGCAGTGTACTTCCCGGGGAGAATGAAGGTATGAGGCTATTGCTTGAGCACTTTTTCGAGAGATCGATGTGTTCAGAGTGGCCTCCGTAGTTGGCACGTGAAAGCACCTGTATAGCGAAAGTAGCACAAACGTTTACAGGTGGTAAGGTAGATAGAGCCACCGGAGCGGTCGCATATCTCAAACTTGCTGGTAAGCAGTGTCTTGCAAAGGTAGATTCCTAGGAGCACTACCGCTCGTCTATCAGTACTCCTCACAACAAGCCGCAGATAGCAGAAAAGTATAAAGTAATTAAGCAGAAAGCTTTGTCAGATGCTTACATGCTCTCGTGATATATGTCCGACAAACCGGGAATCCTTTTCGAAAATTTTCTAATTTTCACAGCGTTACAAGCCATTTAGGTTGTTTAGCAAATTCGCCTCTTGTCTCATTTTTATAGACTGTTAGTCTATATGAAATTCTAGATACCTTCGCTTTCAAGATAAGCACGTTACCCAGATACTAGTGCTAGTTGTAATGCCTCATATCAGACAAGAATCAAACGCGCTTCTTTCAGCTCAGACGTATCGTCTTCCACCCTTTCAAGAATTCAACTGCTTCAGTATGGCGTTCATATATCTCGAGAAACTTGTGAACCAAAGGCTGAAATAGTTTTTGTTGTTGAATAAGGTCCGGTGTATCTTCACGAATATCATCCCACTCCCAACGTCGGTGTAAAACGGCGCGAGGTTCGACAAGAAGCCGGTAGACGCGTTCTATATGATGCATATTCCCAAGCTTCATGATCAGACTGATCCGGCTGTCCATATATTCAAGGAAATGTCTTGCTTGGGATTCCAGAGAGTCCCTGGACACTATAAGGTCCAGATATCCCCCGGGGAGTTCATCCAGCATTATGAGATTACGGATGTCTTTACTATCGCCTTCGACCAGCGCTATATCATGACTTATCTGCTCGTCGAAATACACGATATCATGCGGTCGAATAGCGAATCGGAGAATTGAGCGGTAAGCTGGGAAATTAGATTGGGATAGGCCGAAGAGAATCAGAGGCTCTCTCAGCGCTGAATATCTGCTTTCGCGGTTGACGAGCAACAGTGGACATACTTGTCTTCGCAAGACACCGTCGATCTTGATGGTGTGTCCATGGCCATATAGGCCAAATTCCAGCAGATCGAAAATCTTGACGATTCGTGGAGTGAGGGCATACTGTTCCCAAACCTGCAAACGGAGCTCAGTGGGGAGGTTGTTGAATTGTTTGAACGTAACCTCCCGTCTGAGCATCCGTTGGGCATATCTGGCCTTCCATTTAGTGTGACTAATTCTGCGGTCTTTAGTGCGCTTCTTAAGCTTTTTCCTGCTCTTGATTTTGATTCTGGTGTTTCGTTTCCTCTTAAAGGGTTTGCGTCGTTGGTCCTTCAGAGCACGTTGGGCCGCTCCCCTAACTGTCCAATAGGGTTGTCTGGGATAGGGATAGGTATGTCTGGAATAATTAGTTCACGCGAACTAGGGTAAACCCATTTGTATGTAGAATTGTACGGGTAATATATAGCTCACCTATACCTCCAGACGAAGGTTTGCTTCTTTAGCCACCACTCCCATAGACAGCTGCGATTATACACTCTTCTAACCATCGAATATAAGAATAACTGGTTGTGGCGTGAGCCAAGATGTGAAGTGAAAAAAGCAACAGAACGTTAGAGAATTGAGGAGAGCGACCACCGACATTTTAGATTTAAGTAAGAGATGGACCAATTGATGCGGTGTCGTTGGCAAACTACGGCGTAACTTCCCTTGCCTTATCCCACGCTAGTTTTCATATTTAGAAGTGAGAAAGCTCATACACCCAACACTAAAATAAAAGTGTGATTGCTCCCGTCGCGTTTCAAACCTCCCTTCGATTGTATCCCTTAACTCACTCCGCACCCTCCTCGCCTATCCACCAACCCGACAGGTTCAGATCTCAGCCAGTCTATCTCCTCTAGCGTTGAGAAAGATGATTTTGCCCCTCCCTCTAGTGAAGGAAATGGGAGTTGCCTTCGTCACAATGCCATTCTCATCCCACCTAAAGTCAACGGAAACACCCCCTCGAATCCTCAGCCCAGACACACTTCCATTGCCCCATACAGAAGGGATAGCAGGCCCAAGCACCACGACCCTCTCTTTCCCCGCCCCGTAGGCTACTGGTAGGTCAACAACTAACATACTCAACATAGCGCCAGCGAGGCCAAAGTTGGCATCGATTTGGAACGGCTGGCTCAGCGCCGTGTACATGCTGAAGCCGTTGCTAGCAAAATTGGTGTCGATGGCGTAGCGCAGCTCCTCGTAGGCCATATCCGTGTCATTCAGTCGAGCCCAGCATGCCGCGCGCCAGACCTTCTCCCACCCTGCATTCGCGTCTTCACCATTTCCTAAGCCGCGAGATATTAGTGTCTCCTTGACGGCGTCTTGGATGGTAGCGTTATTATAACCGCCGGCATATGACGACACCGAATATCCAGGATACCAACCGACGAGATGCGATAGGTGTCGATGAGTGGTCCTGTTATCGTAGCCGTAGGAATCCGGGAGTTTCCATTCTTTCAGTCCGCCCCAGGTCGTGAAATGGATCCCCGTATCGAGTTTCGCAAGACTGGACACTACGCTGTTGAGGAAACCCTTGTCCTTTTCGCCGACGATGGAGGCGCTGGATAGCACATTGTCGAATACCTGATGTATAAGTTGCTGGTAATGCGTACATCCAAATGTCGTCGGACCTATCTCAGGGCTGTTGCAGGGATTCGAGACTAGCGTTCCGTCGTTGAAGAAAAGGTCCTCCTGAAGCTGCGATACCCAGAATTGGGCGATACCCTTCAGCAGTGGGTAGCCTTGCTTGTGTAGCCAGTCGACGTCCTGAGTATAGTCGAAGCGATCCCATACATGCTGCATCATCCATGCAGCAGCTGCCGGATCTGAATTAGCGATTAGCGATTAGCGAGAGAGGAGCGTTTCATACGGTTTTGGGCACTACCTACAGTTTGCCCATAGAGCATCTTCCTTCATTGCCGTATGACCGAAAATGTTCATTTCGTTGTGCACGACCCATCCACTAGCGTTGTAGAGAAGCCTGGCTGTTTCGGTTCCGCGTGGAACCCATGTATCCTCCATGTAGTTCCATAGAGCTCCTTCCGTAGCACCCAGCCCTGTCTGCTCGGCAGCCCAATAATTCATCTGTATGTTGATGTTGGCATGATAATCAGCACCCCAGGCAGATTCCAGTCGCTCCGTCCATCGCCCCTGCAGATTCGCTGGCAACGAGTTGTCTCGGGACGATGAAATAAGCAAGTAGCGAGAATAATCGAATAATAGCGACTCTAGGAATGGATCTCCTTCTCCCGTCCAATTGTAATTTGAAAACACGACTGCCGTTTCGAGCTTGGAAGAGCTGTTGGGGTCGGGTAACTCTAGTCTAAAGGCACCCTCAAGCTTTTGGTAGTCCTTCAAGTGTCGAGTGAGGAGAACGTTGTACTGCTTGGACGCCGCCTGGGAGGCGATTCTGGAAATAATTGGAACTGGGTCTTCGCCTCGGAACGAGTAGCCAGCTTCCTTCGTTCCCTTCTTCTGGTTATAGTTTGTGTCTGCCGCGATGACAAATGTCCGTGACTTTTGTGTTTCTGCGGATTGGAAAATAAGGTGCCCGGAATCCAGACAGCTTGTTGTCACCGAGTTATCTAACGCTCTCGCGATAGCACTATATTTCATGCCTTGCGGCGAATTGGCTTGCGTGTACCCTGTAAAGTGAACTGAGTCGGTCTCGCAACTCGTTGTTACGAGGTCTTGGGTGGTAAGTATGTTCTCAAAGCTGACTGTGATATTGGGCAAGATCTTCGTGGACTCGATGTGATAGACGCAGACCTGGTCGGGATATGAGCAGAAGAGTGAGGTGGTGTAATTAGCCCCATCAGACACGAACCGTGTATTATGGATACCTGTTTTAATATCCAGGCTTCTCTTGTAGTCACTATAAGATTCAACTCCAGGTATAGTAATCGTCACGTTCCCAAGGACTCGGTTTGAGCCATAGTTCGTTCCTGTGCCAAGGAGGGGAGCAAGGTCTGCGAAGGTGTCAATAGCTACCCAATGGCTGATTTCATATCATGTGCCCATACCTCCAGTTCCATTTTGGAAGATAGCTGCCCGAATTTCTGGCAGTGCTGCATATTTTGGTTCCGTAGGGTTTCCACCAGCGTATCTCTACCATATTTATCCTTAGTGGAAGGGATGTGAGGGCTCTGGTCATTCCAATTGACGTACCGAGTTCTCGAACGGCCCGCCAGACCACAAAGAGTCTACATTGAGACTTAGCTTCTCGGAAGCAGGGCCACCAAATGGGATGACTAACGATAATGTCAACTCAGCACGAGAACAAGCAGTTTTAGGTTGTCACCTACTTCCGAGTTTCCCATTTCCCACAGGATAGCCTGTCTTGAGAATGTAATTGTCCGAATCATCAGGGCCGTACGCCGCCGGGCTTCTTGAAAAAAGGGACTTCGCATCAGACGGGTCGAAGCAGCTGCTAGCTATAATAGCAGTCGCAAGTAGTGACTTCATCATTGAAGAGAGCCGCACTTATATATCCCCCAACTGCCCCACGAATGAATAACAATCAAATACCAATCGGTATCCCACTATCTTGGCATGGCACGTCGATATCCCCTGGTTGGACAATTGCAATGAAACACTCCATTTTACCAATGACCACAAGCATAGATATATCTACTTGAATCCATGGCATCCGGGGGTTTTCTCAATTGAGCACCATTGGTGGTAAATTACCCTTGCTCCATCTTCGGTGCATTCAATGGGACGAGGCGCAATGGCGGGGTCAAATCCCATCCATATTGGGGTAAATCGGAGATACAACAGCGCTTTGCCAAAATCATCGGGAGTGCCAAGCGATTTATTTAGCTACCTCATTAACGGCGCTTTTTTTTCTCCTTTTCTAACACGCTACAAAGAGTCAAATCTAAACACCAAGAGTTGAGAGAACGAGCTTTAAGTGCAAGGCTCATATACGTCAATTGTGATCTTAGGACTAGGGCCAGCATGCTGCTTATTGCAACTCGTTTCTACCTGTGTTAGGTCGTGTTGGTTCTGGAGCGAAGTCTTCAGCATGCTTTTGCTAGGCAGTGCAATTTTGTATCTTCTTGGGCTCAAAGGGGCGAGTCAACCAATCCTCGATTCTTCGCCCGGGCTTCACTCTATCATATCGAATCCTGGGCACGTACGAGGCTTACTGTCCCAGCACCCCAGCCGGCCATTTCTGTTTTCAATAACGTCCTCTGTCAGAGAATGTGTGTCAGTGACCCCGTGGTTGGTAACTAGCGAAGGGCAAAGTGTTTGCTGAGGGCAGTGTACCTAGATCAACCTCGGCATCATGCCACGGCGCGTTCTTGCCAAACATGCGGCAGCTACAAGAAAGGACCGTATTATTGCGCCCGGTAAGGTGGCAATTCTCGCAGCTTCGCTCGAAGTGTCCGCTGGGGTATGTTAGTATGGAGCCGAGGCGCATCATACGACCTTATCGCTGGGACAAACATACTTGATCGTAGCAGTCAAGTGGCCTAGAGAGTTCATGAGGCAGTAGCTGAGGTCGAGCATGGTACAGATCTGGCGACCTGTAGAAGAAGGGCAAAGAGTGCTGAGGTAGGGCTTGGCATGGATGATATTGAACTGGGCGTTGCCACCGAAGCTGCACTCCTCGCGCCATCCAGCGCCAGCGACGCCGGACAAGAGAGCCGAGGGAACGAGTAGAGAGAAGGAGACTTGCATTTTCAGGCAGCTTCGAGGGAAGGCAAGATCGGCAATCTGAGAAACGCCTCGGTGAGTGATGAGCGTCACCTTCTCTAAAGAAAGGATGAAGGTTGAAGCGAAGGCGTAGCTTGAAGTTGTTGATGGTGTAAAACTGCGTAGTTGATTAACTACTTGAGTACCGAGGTGACCACTAGGTATCGATGGGCTATGTTGTTGAGGTGACAAGTTTGTTGACAGTGTGGAACAAACATCACAATCCTAGTCGTCGCCAGCACTAATAGGGTACCTAGGTACTCGAGTGGGTATGTACTCATTTCAGTATACTGTCGACCATGGAGTTCCTGTAGATACATGCTACCAAAGCCATTCACTCACGTCGACTACCACTACCAGACAAGCACCCATCCTTCTACTTAAATTGGTATCTTCCATGTATGTAACCCATCTTCGTATTGTTCGCCGCTAGATTGAGCCGCAACTTCATTTTTGATCGGCTGCATGCCAAGTGATGAAGACCCAGCCAATGGACACACACGAGACACAGAAGTATCGTGCACAGTGATCAGCAGATCAAAACGCTCTTAACAAGGTAAGGCACGCCCGACATACTGTAGGAGCCATTGTATTTTGACAACCCAGGCGATCAACCCATCAAGGTTCTCAGATTCAGCAGCAAGTGGACCGGCTCATGAGTCCAATTAATGCATACTTACCTACCTAGGTAGGTAGGTAGGTCGGTATATAATCCAACCCTCCTTGTCAGTTCTTCCTTTTTCCTCCTATATCCTAATATGCGCCACCTCACTACCCTTCACCATTGCTCCCAGTTTACACTGCAGAAGTGATCGAGAGACGAAATTCAATCACTCAAGATGTCCGTGGACGCGGTCTTCACAGCGGCTGATATCCGAAAACGATGCATTCATCCGTCAATTCATTCATCATGAGGTTGACTGGCTATGTACATGATTACTCATCACACCAATCTTCATAACCCAATTATTGCGCAGACGCCATCCAATGCATTTTACACGCTTGACAAGGCCGCTTCTTAGGAGCGGTAAGTGGACCAAGCACTGTACATACGGGCCTGTTGGCCGGCGGTGAACTCGGTGTAGCAGTCGCTAGAATATCCGTCAGTATCGATCGCGCCATTGCACAGAGGTCTAGAGGGAGAAGAGCTTACTCGTCAGTGTAGTCCATGTAGTTGTGGATGGGGTCGACGCCGCCACCGCTACATGTGTCACGGCCTACAGGGCAGCCGGAAGCAGGCGACGCCTCGGGCGGAGTGTCGTCAACAGAGTCGCCAGGAGCGGCGCAACCACCCTGGAAGGTGTGGTAGAGGTTCATCCAGTGACCAATCTCGTGGGTGGCAGTGCCGCCCAAGTTGTAGGGAGCGGCGGTGCCGCCGGGTACGGACTGACCGAGGATGGTGCAGCCGTCGAGGATGAAGTTGGTCGAGCCGGTCGAGTGGCTGGATGTAGGGAAGTAGCAGTATCCGAGAAGACCGCCGCCAAGGTTGCCGAGGAAGTAGATGTTGAGGTCCGAGTAGGTACCCTTTCGGAGAGCGCTCTTCATGGCCTGCTCATTGCCGTCGGCAGCCCAGTTGGCGTTGACGGTCCAGTCACTGCTGACAAGGCTGAAGCTGATGCCGTGGGGGCCGTAGGCGCTGTTCATGACAGCGAGCTGGTTGTTCAGCTGAGTTTGCTGTGGAACGTGTTAGTTTTCCTCATTGTTGGACTTCGCAGCAGGGAGCAGTCATCATACAGTAAGGTAACCACCGCTGGCTGAGTTGGATGAAGCAACAACGTGGAAGTAGGTTTTGACGGTGAAGCCAGACTGGCGCTTGACCTCACCCTTGGCAAGGGCAATACGCTCCTTCTCAAGCATAGCAAGAGACTCGGCCATCTGCTGTGCCGTGGGGTCGGGAGTACCACACAGGCGAGTGGTGTTGAACGACCACGAGGCGCTGGCCGTAGCCAGAAAGGCTGAAGCAATCAGAGCCTTGAACTGCATTGTGCTTATCTGCCTAGGGTTGAGAGGACTGGATGAAGTGGTTGGGATGGAGGTACGGAGGAGAAGACACCAGTTCGGGACAGGATTGACTCGCTTCTTTATACTAAAAGACGACAGCGCCAACTCCTGTATCCCCAAGCGACTCCTACTCGGAAAACGCCTTGGAGAGAGCTCCCAGCTCCTGTGATGGATCCATGGTAGCACTGGGCTGGTCAGCGCGATGAGCAGAAGTAGACGAAGCGACACAGCGACCTGCCTAATCCACGTTCCCTAGCTGCAACGTTCTCTACCATCTGAAAGTTGTGGCACGGCAACGGGAACCTGAGCTCACAGGGGAGGCCAATCAGAGTCGATAACAAACTATGAAAGCTTGTCAGATATCAAGCCCCTCTTCGGAGTCGACATCGCATCTTGGCGCGCTGCGGCGGTAAAGACGATAAGTGCGGTTCCAAAGGGCTCGAAGGTAGCGCACAATGCCTGGCGAGCGACGCAAGGCACAACCTTTGAAGGATAACTGGGGTTTCTGCTAGATGCCTTTTGGTAGGTGGATGGATGGCTGCGTGAAAAGGGAAGTTGATAAGCCTAAGCCTGACCACGGCTGGCAATCACTTCCCAACATGGTACGTTCCTCCACGCCCTTTTCTACGCCAGGATGTGGCTAACGGCCAGGAGCCGTCTAACTCATCAGACTGACCGAGAAACATCTGAGTTCTGTTAATTGCGGCGAGTGTCGTAACCAGGTGGCACATCAGCCAATATCGGAGCTATCCACCAGGTGCTCTAGCACACCTTGCTTGCTCCTCTAGATCTGTCCGTTCTAAGGCGTAATCAGGGGACTAGAGAAGGGCGCTGGCCTGAACTACGGCGTACGGTCCTGTTAAGGGTTCGGACAGGGCCGGTACTGTAGTGCCCAAGCGTTAGCGGTGGCCAATCAGCTCATGATCCTGTGAGCGCACACACGAGATGCCATTCCCAGCTGCCACTTACGATGCCGGCCATGGGAATGGCATGTCGAGGTAGGGGGTGGGAGGGGCTCTGGCCCGGTCGTTGGGTTGGTCATCGCGCAGCGCGCACCACACCATGACTAGGACCCCCAGTCAGACGCCAGCATCGTGTGCATAGCAGATGCAACAGATAAGATGGCCAGGATGGAACCC
Organism: Xylaria sp. MSU_SB201401; assembly: GCA_002288965.1. Classification (NCBI taxonomy): domain Eukaryota; kingdom Fungi; phylum Ascomycota; class Sordariomycetes; order Xylariales; family Xylariaceae; genus Xylaria; species Xylaria sp. MSU_SB201401. Next base: position 32,685 of record NPFG01000063.1, read on the forward strand.
AGAGCTTGGCGAGTCGGGACAGAAGCTTATCAACCTGTGCCATACCAAAGAAGCCGGCCTCTTGCCTCTTGAAGTTTAGTCTCGATTTCCCCTGATTCTTGGCCTTTCTTGGCACCGGCATCGCATTACCGCGACGACGAGCTCACTTGCAGTTCGGCGATTTTTACAAGAGGCAGACTCTTTAGCCCCCAGGTTAGTTTCAAGGATTTGACGCTTCACGACATCATGCATTTGGCGCCGGCCCTGATGATATGCAGGACAGCAGGCTAGGCCTTTAAGGAAAACACTACTACACTGCTTAGTACATCGAGACGCCTCCTCCTCAGCGTTAAAAACGCCTTTCATGATCGTCCGCGACATCCAATGCTTTCTCATCCCGCAATATTGGCCCTTATAACCTGCCTCTTGAACCTAGAAACATTGATGAGAGTTTGCCAGTTGCCCTATCAGGCTGGCGCAAAACTTCTCTTCGCCCGGTTACCTTTTCTACGCTGCCACTGGCGTTACAGCACATTTCTAGCTGTGCAATATCCCGTATCCCTTCGCCTTGGCGCCCAGCCGAGCCTTGGTTCGTTTGCAGAGCTACTACGACTTGAGAGGAAGGTCTCCATGAGCTTACCCCGTTGCCGTCTTGTGCCACTGACGTGGCTATCTAACTGAGTTGTTCCATTTCTGTGGCCATTGCTATCCCTGATTGTAGCACGCACACTTGCCAAAACAAGGCATTGCATTTTCTAGCCAACTTCGTCGAAGGCAGCACACACATAAACGCGCATCATCCCGTATTATGAGATATCAGTGTAAGCGCCACTGGGGATATCCCACACAACAGCGCAACAGGGGTAGGGATCTGAGATAATATTTTGCATTAGTAACTCTGATGTCCAATTACCCAACGGCAGTTAATTAATCACGCCGAGCTCGGTGCAAGATATGTGATCCTAATGAGCGAGCCCTTATTCTCGTAACGGCGCTAAAGGTGGGATGATAGACTTGCACGTATTACCTACCCAAATCGATTCGAAGTTCACAGCTTACGGCTTACTGCATCTACATTATCTTACAGCAGCGCCCTTTCTCATACCTCGACGAGGTCAAACCAATAAATTGATGAGCGGTTCGTAACGTCGCATTCGTCCCTCTCAGCTGATCAGTGACTACTCGACTATCCGAGCCATGCTGAGAGACCACATACGGGCTTACGGTTACTCCCGAGATGGCTTACGAGAACATTAAGAAAGCAATATATTCATCGCCTACTACGTAACAGTTGCTCAGTTCTACGGGTCACAATAGTCACGAACCAAAAGAATCGCCATCCATCAAGATGCTATGGTCCACTGTTAGAATGAGTCAGGCTCGTACTTTACTGATCCTAAGGACCATTGAAGTTGGAGTTCGCATTGACCGCACTCCTGCATGATGAAGGATCACGACCATGGGATAATCCTGCCCCGTCTACCCCGAGTCTAGATGTTTGATAGGTGACTAAGTCTGTCCTAGATTTGCCATGCATATTCTCAAAACCAAGCCCTAGATCACCTGACAAACAAATGAGAAAGATCAAATTAATCTACAACAGAATTTGAAGCCATCAACGTATTCCCCATAACTTGACGTTGATCAGTAACGATCACGGCGCAGAGCCTCAGGGTTCTAGACCGGCGTCAATGGAGACCAGTATATGTTGATCCTGTTGATGCGATGTATGCACCGGTGATATCATTTAGCCCCCGCCGCGCCTGTGCATCCGTGATACCGAGAGGGCATAGAGCACACTTGACAGCTGCTTCATGTAACATCAGCTACTCGAAGGCACTAATCTCTTGCGTTTAGATGGCCAAAGGGCTCCATACTGGAGCCCCGGTGTCTATCAACGCCTTGACGGTCAGCAATGCAACGCTGAAACAGACTAAACTTAGGCACTGGGGTGGGACTGCTGTGGTTCTGCCCTTGCCAGATCGACGAAGGTTTACCGTATTGATGAAAGACTTCAACTATTCGCTAAATCTTGTAAGACATTACCACTTCTGCCTTGATTCGAAAATAGATAAGCCGGGTGATGCCAAATGTGCTTTCAAAATCTTCCATGTCACTTCCAGCTTGCTACCTATGATTCCTGTGCTGTACTCGAAGATTTTCTCATCATTGCGAAGAAGGGATTGCAATTACGCGGGGTTTAGCTGCAGTAGGCATAATCTCTAGTTGAAAGCTCCATCACAACCTGTCCTAGTTCAAAGCGATTGATCAATCATCTCAAACATATTGTTGACAGGTTTATATCATCACGTAACGCTGTAGCTCGACTCTTCAAGGCGGTGATCGTGGTAAAGTGGATCTAGCCGTGATCAGCATCGACCCCGCATGGTGTCAGACTGTGCAGAGGGTATATTCCTTCACAGATTATATACTTTAAGTTCTGCATAATAATTTGCAGCCACTAAGAGCCTCTTCCTGACGGCTGATGAGCTTGTTGTCGAGCCAATCTTCATAGTACATGATACCGATTCTGACTAAAACATAACGTAAGTAACTTTTATTAGGCTTAAGCGAACGGTAAGGTGGATGATAGTAGCTCTGTGTGTACTTAGTCATCTTCGTAATGGGAGATAGATGTTTGCATATTATAAGAGTCTCTAACTTAGTAATGGTATAATACGTTCACCCCATGGATCTACTGGAAACACGTCGATAAAGCAACGCAACTATGGTTTCCTGTGCGATATCTTAAGGGGATTAATTATTAACAACATCATATCTTTTCAATGCTTATAGCTATTGAGCAGCTATTTTATCTTTTGCTGATGGTTGGAATATTAGGTTTTGAAAGTAAAATTCCTAAGAAAACATTTATTAGAAAAGTCGCCTGTACTTTACTTAAGATAAGTCTTTAACGGCTATGGTATGCTACGGTATAGAGTATTGAGCACAGTCTGTTACGGTTGAGTAGATTTGGGCTGGTATAACCTTGCTTCGGGAGATCTCATATTTATATGGGATCTCCCAAGATAACTACGTATATAACAACTTACACTTCAGATCATCAGAATTCTCCTTAACTAACCGCTATTTCTATTGACGCTGGTCTAAAATTCTATGAGACTAGTCCACACTTCCGCGAGACAGTCATGTCTTGAAAGAGGAAGTAGAGAAAATATAACAAGTGCTGGGGTATAGGGCTTTGAATATGGCCTTAATTTAATGAAAATCTTCTATGATTACGTAGGTCCTTGAAGGCCCCATTGGATCGCTTCCGGTCTTGCAGGATAACTTGAGTTTACACACACAACTTGGTCGAGGCTTCTAACCTCCAAGGTCCGCTAATATGTCTCGAAAAAGCGAAGGCTGAATAGCTTCGGTTTCAACAAGTGTCAAACAGAGGTAAGACGACCGAATTGCGCTGGAAAGAGACCGTACGAGTACTCAGCCCATGAAACAGAGAGGAAAGCAGCTATGAATGGTATTCAGGACGGACTTTGATGTAATATATTCCTAATTTCATGGCAGCCTGTGACTGTTGTACTCTGAATTCTACATCATAAGAGCCACAATATGATAGCCATTCCCTCACGATGTCTCCGCACCCATACACAGCAGAAGGAGGCACCTGAAAAGCACTCGAACCTCCCTAGCGTACCGGCCTATGGCGTTTCTCTTGGCCCTGCGGTGGAGGTAGCGTTCTGGCTAGTTCTACTCCTTTCCTTAGGTCTGGATCTGCGTTCAGCTCCCAGATTGTGTGCTCCTTGCTTACATGGTTTACTAGTGTTGGAACACTTCTACATACCACGTCAACCTCGCCATGTCGTCTACATAGCACACAAGCGCTAGATTACACCTGTTAGCATCCAGCCTCATGCAGAGAAATGGCACGCATCCGGTGAAGATGGTTGGCTACTTTTGTTGGCCGGGAAAATCTGGGATAGGGTACTTACTATTCTCCCCTTTCCGTATGGCATTTTACGATAAAACGTTGCCCCAGGTCGAAATGATACTCTTTCATAAAGTCCCCCTTTTCATCACGTGTATTTGCCGCTGCTCTTTTCTCGATATGCCAATACGTGTCTGGTGTTTCTGGATCCAATTGAATGCCGCAGTAATGGCAGCGACCATCACCTCCAGGGGTAAAGGGCGCCGACAATGGCAACCCAGGGGTATTCTGCAGCGTCAAACTATATTTGCAAAAGATTTCTCCAGCTCCCACATCGGAAGGATGGTGACTCGTGCCCGTCAGGCTTCTTGGGTGCGGGGGTGCCTCGGAACTGATCCGTTGATACTGTTGGCGTAGTGCATCGAGCGATCCATTGCGAGCTGCTAGGGACGCTGCAATAAGTCGTTGGACATCACCATGAGATAACGAATGGCGATTAACTAGGGCCTCTTGCACTACTCGGCCGCGTCAGCCATGTGGGTTACATTTAGTGGATGGTTGCCTAGAACAAAATTGCTATCGTATATGCAGCAAATTATCCCACATAACTAGTATAGATTACCAGTCTATAATTGCGGGCGAATAAAGGGCAATGACGGTACAGCCCTCATTGGCAACGTACAAACATCTATGACTGTTCTTTGAACTATTTCCAGTCTAGATCAGCAGGTGTTTCTGATTGTAAGGTTATGTTTCGATCAAATCCGGGAAGGAGTCGGTGCGGATTAACTATCGTACGGGGGAGTGTTGTTGTAGTGGAATCTTATGAGAGCAGAGGACACTTACGGGTGATGATCTGGGCTTGAAGTTGGTTCTCCGTTATGACTAAGCACAGTGTCAGGCCTAAGATAGTCGTGTATCATAGCTCTGGGGCCGACTCACGATCACCCATGGCGTAACGTTTGCCCAAGCGTCCTGCGCCATCGTTATATTCTCGTCGAATAAGAGCCTCTGATCTCGCCAATGAGCGGCTTAGAGCCTCTCCATCTTCGTCATTAGGACTTGAATCCTCCGGTGCCCGGCGATGACTGTCTGTCTCTGGCTTCTGGGAGCGCTTATCTGCTTGTGCAACTTGTTCCTTGAGTTGGCGAATTTCTTCATCCTAGAAGATCATTAGTAGATCATTGCATTTTGGACGAGAGGTACTCAGACCTGTTTCGAATCCTTCTTTTTCTGTTTCCTTCTTTCGGCTACACGATCCCAGAGATTGATAGATGCTGTGAAGGTATTGATCAAGGTAGAGCAAAGACTTGCTATAACAAAGGTGCTCTAAAGTTCCTCGTTGATTAGCGAGGATTTTGCGAAATATAACGCACTGATAGGACTGGTCACCTTGAGTCTTTTCTCCTCGATCATGCCAGCCAAGCTCCAAGGGTTTGACATATTAACGGACACCTGTACAGTTTGCCGTCACTTTTGTCAACTAAGCGTTTGGAAGCAAGGCTAAATTATGATGTTCATTGAGCTGACGCAACTGCGGGCAAAAGTTGGATCTTAAATATGACTGGAAAGGAACTGGAGGCTGGAGGATAATACCCTAGCATTCTTTATGGCGCATAGGATATTGGAGGGGTATGCGGAGAAGGCATCGCGGGATTTATGCATATAGAGCATGGCTTGAGGCCGGATTGGCGCGATATCCGCACGTATAATCCAGCTATTATCGCCTCACTGGGGACCTCGGTGGTACTACGGAATTGTTGAAGGTTAGGCTGGCGGTATTAAGACTGGGTGGCACGACAGGCTCATCTTCCAGTACTTCGGAATAAAAGGCATCCCACTACCGAATGTGATTGGCTGAAATAGCTCTATTCCCGACTTCAGCTCCTAACGGCAGGTTGATAGAAAAGGTCTACATGATCGGTAGCAGTGTAATTTTTAACGGTTCCCGTCAATGTACTCGAATCCATCGGCAGAGAATTGCTACGACTTCTCAATAGATAACTGCCTTATACATGTGCTAATATGAGAGCGGGCGTACAAAGTCACGCTTATGAGATCCTAGCATCACTGAGAGCATGAAGTGCGACGCTGGGCAACCCTACCAAATGCGCGTAGAAAAGCCTTGGGTTGCACGACATTATCATGGTCGAATCGGGCATTCCCACCATCCGCTCCCATTGAACTCAGATATACTTACCAGGGAGATCTCTTACCGCATCTCGCCGTTTGCCGCATGGCGCACAGCAACTCAGGCGTGCCATCTCTTCATGAGCTAGGTATAATGCAAGCCCAATCCTTAGCTATGTATGATCGTGGTGCTTTTCAGAAGCCTGGTGTCTCCGGCTCCGGACCTGTATATAGGACTGGGATATTCTATTCTACGCATGGGAGTTGTCTCGTGAAGAATCAAGACTGTATAGTTAGATAATTGAAAATTTGCACGATTCAGGCTCTAGTAGGCCTCTAAGGGAATCCTAGCATAGAATATCACCTTTCAAGACTGGCTATCAGGACTTGCAAGACTTGTCGGCATAGGTATTCGAGGCTTTTTGCCGGAGGGGTAGGCCAACTAACGCTTACCCACTCATATTACATAGTCGTGCTCACTGCTCAAGCACAGCATGCTGGTTTCGCAAAGGTACATATTGATGCAAGGACAAGCATATAGCGGCAAAGAAAAAGGCTTGAAGCAAAAGAAAAGCAAAAAAAAAAGTGAGAAATTAAAGTCATCACTAAGGCTAGTCGTTCTTGGTCATTGCATGTGGTATGAGTTTTAGGCCATTATGTAAGAAACGGTGGTTTCTTTCGGTACATAGCCTGCTGTGGTGTGATTGAACGCAGTAATCTCCGATGGTATCTACGATACCTACTTACATATGTAGGTACGTACTACGCCATTAAGCGACGAGGACGTGACAGATGCACGTCAGCCCCTGACCTAAATAGATACACATAAGCTAGAGGGCTAGTGCAAGGATTGGGCTGCCTGGGGCTACGTTGATCATTTATCCACATTGCCATCGCTGGTAAACGGGTGGGGAGCGGCTAACAATTATGCCGAGATTTAACTGGCTGGTTTGACGGCCCTCATCTCGCGCGTCGTTCCTCTTTCGCGGTTGCAGGTTAGCGCCGAGCGAGCTAGAGATAGAAAGGAAGGAAAAGCAATCAAAAGATACTTGACATGAGATGAGGAATCAGAGTGACTCGACGGAAAGAGGAAGGGTACCAGAAGGATGAGAGCGACGAACAGGAATGAGAACGAACGGGCACCATAGATAGAAAGCGGTAGAGGAGAAGGGAGACATGATTGAAGGCTGAGGAAAAAAAACTCAACGTAATAGCTCCATACCTTGTAGGTTGCTTTGGATCTTTCTGCATCTAGTGTAATCACTCAAGTAGCATTGTGTTATTGTCTCTGTCGATCATTGTCTTCGGATTTCGGGGCGGGTTCCGTCACGGCTCGCGCATGCTTGATTTGCTTTATCCTGCTTCATCTAGAGAGCTGCTCGTACACTTATTCCATTAGAATTCTGGCTTAGAGCTTGGTTCTATTTAGGTACTCGCCTGTATTCAGGCCTGGACGGATCTTTCGCTTATCGTGTGCCTTGCTAATTCCCTTGTTCATTACTTACCCAGTCATATATAACTAACTCAAAGTTGCTACCGTGCAAGATGACCAAGTTGCTGCCATGCTGGCTATTTGACGAAGCATAGAGTTGTTTCGAAGCTACTGATGATCGGAGCAAAGCGTTTCAATCAACTGATCGAGCTTGGATAGCTGCACTACTAGGTATTAGCTCCATTTGCTGGTAACTCCCCTGGGTCTTGTCTTCCGTGATGCCAAACCACCGGTGCCAGCCACGGCCACGACGCCATTCTCTGTCAAGCGGCGATGAATCTGTCCACCCACACCCAGCCAAGGCAGACGATCTCCCAAGACCGGATAGCCGGAGGCGAGCTCGTCTTCCTAGGTCAAAGTCCACGTCAAACGTGTCTGACGCCCTCAGCCGCGCTCGACGTGCGACTGAGTGCAACACGAGCAACGTGGCTCTCGAGCATGTAGATATAACTACGGCCCGCGAATTGGTCAATGTCTTGAGAACAACTGGCCCACCACCTAATCGTCCTTCAATCCACGACGATTGCTTTAGGATATCTGGGGCTGGGGAGTCAAGCAGGTGGTCCCTGCAGTCACTTAGGCGGAGCAAGCGCATAAGATCGCAGAGGAATTCCTTGCAGTCTCATCTTCCCGAGAATGTTATTCCGGGCACTACAGCAGACGGCTATCGATACAATGCGATTTCAACACCGGTCTTGATGAATAATGCTGACGGCCCGTGGTTCCGATCACAATATCCTATCTTTTTACCGTCACCTCAGTCACCTCAGTCACCTCCATCTCACCGCCCATCTAGTACTAGAACATGGCCGGAAAGGAATTCTTCGAAAGCAGTGCATTTCCTGAGTGCAGAGAAGGAAACTGAGGACATTGGATTCTCGTCTCACCGAAGAACTCGAACTAATGACAATGATCATTCTCGGTTAAACCGAGTCAGCACAGATCATCTGTTGAGGGCCATGCTAAAGCCCGTAGATGAAGGATACGAGCACGATCTTGGTCCCTCTTGGGGGATGTTGTGTCCTCGAAAAGACCCGGAAGATGGGACTATCCAGTCCTTACCACTAGTGACTGTGGACGAGAAAGAGACTAATTGGCTGGACGACTCCAAGCTGGCTGCTCCAACTGAGATAGCTCTCGACACAAAGACACTGCTAAACGAGATATCTAGGAAATCAACGCCCACATCTCCAGAGGGTAAAGGATCACCTCACCCACCGTCCAGGACCTCCCGACGAGTTGCGAATATCCAGGTTCAGCCTGGTTTAGCAGTTCCGAAAGAGGACCTCGTTCCCGAATCGCCTGGTTTCCCGAACATGCTGGCGACTATGACATTTCCTTCTCCTCCCAAAGGGTCACGGCCGTCGTCCCCGGTCAGTCCCGGCAGTACTGCCCCATCAATAGCAAGAAATCTGAGTTCTCGCCCCATGGTTCAAGCGCGAACATCTAGCAGGCGCGCTGCGACGTCAATGTCAGTCTCCTCTACCTCGCTCGATGAACTTGTCATGCGAAGGCGGCCCAGTTCTAGTCATGTCAAATCTGCCGAGTCAATGGTGAGATCGGACACCGTCGCCATTGACGGAACATCGGCAGTTCGTCCACTGACAGGGCCTGCCGACTACCCGACTTCATCGACTAATAATCTTAGCAAAGCAAGTCAAAGTGAGCCTTCTTTTCTTTTTTCGTTCCAATCCTAGCATAATTCCTCAATCAACAACGGCTAGGCTTGGCTGGTGTTTTTAACGTCTCTCACCGTATTATCATATCTGAGCCGTGGCGCACTTTGAATCCCTGATATCCATGAATGGGTTGCTGATTTGTGTTACAATAGGATTGAAGAGACAGTCTGGCTCAGGTCGACAATATCGTGAGGAAGGAGTCGCTCCATCTTGCGGTGGAGTTGGAGAATGCCAGCGACAATCGCTAGCCAGCCAGCTCACCGCCACTACCACCTCTTCTCGACAATCTACCTCAACGTACAATTCCTCTCACTCATCCACTGCAAGCGAAGTCAGCGCCAAGAGCAATTCGACAATAATTGCTCAGAAGACGCATAGCGAAGCAATACAAATTTCCAAGTCTATAGAACCACCGACGTCTGAACAATGCACGAATGCGTCGGATAGGGAATCCACATCCAGCCTTATCAAGGAAGATGAGATAGGTCCAACTGAGACAAGTAACTCGGATCTCTATGAAAGACAAGAGAGACTTGAAAGACCTGGCTCTGGGCTTTCGACCACATCAAGTTCGAACAGCGGCGCTGATCCTCAATCCAAAAGCATCATTGAAAGGCGTTTGGCACGGAAGGCGAAAGTCCGCGAATACAAAATGCGCGACCTTGACGCGTCCCGGGGTGATATTATTGACTCGCCAGTTCTAGGATATTTCCCACCTGCTTTACCCCTAGGCCGCGATTCGCCATGTCAAGGGCATTCTACTTCTCTTAATGGCTTACGAAGACCATCAACGTTGAGCATGACAACTACTATAAGTGAAGCGTCTAATGAGACTCCTCAGAATACGGATGGCTCATCACATGTCGAGCTCAACCGTGAGCTTCTGTTGCGGGAACGGAGCTATCCGGATGCTCCTACCAAGGCATCGCGTACAGCGAGCGTCCAGTTGACAATTTCTGCTCTGAATGCTACTGACATAGAACCGGTAAATCCTCCCACGCCACACTGGCGTACTAGCGGTATCACTATGTCTCCAGTCATGGTTGTTGCCGATGTAGAGTCACGGCCCGGCTCACCTACATTGCGGCTCTCGACCCAGGCGCGACCAGAATCACCTAGTCCCAGAGTGAGACTCAAGCCGCTCAAGATAAGTCCGCATTCAAGGCAGAAATCACTTTCCGTGACGATAAGCCGAAACCCAACCACAGGCGCGATTGAACGCAGCTCTTCCGCTCCTATTGATCGTCGGCTCAATCGCCGTAGTCTTATGACCATGCAGACACCGCCTATGTCACCTGAAGCCGCTCAGGCATCGAAGCGCTTATCGTTACCACCGGTACAACTGGGTCTTCCTGTCACTCCACGGGAACGAACACCACCTTCTAGATGCCACGAGTGGCAGTCTTTGCAGGCGGAAGAACGGGACATCGAGGGTAACCTACGAAGTACCACGCTGAAAGAAAGAGTCATGCGTGAGAAACTCCAGAAGCAAAAGGAGATTACCGACATCGTCGCCAAGACTGTTGGGCTGCCTCAGAAGCAGGCAGTACAAAACGACGAGCTCGGCCCGTTGTCACTCGAACAGAACAATACGGAAAGCCTAGAGAAGCGTCTGAGGCGACTTGAGAGAAACAATGACGCGTGGTTATCGGCTATGAAGCCGTTACTGGAAGCTATGGCCCGAACCGTCGATGACATGCGGGTAGATGAAAGATCTAGTAGCCGTAAGTAAGCCGTACTTTTCGAATGGGCTTCATGGTGTTTGCTAATCTAGGCACATTCTGGTGATGTAGTGAAAATGAGTGATTTTGTCATCGACATGGAAGCCGAGGCGAGAAGAGTCTCACACAGTCGACGCGGAGAGAAAGAATATACACCGACAATATGGCAAAGTTTCGGCAAGTTGGAGTCGAGAGACATAAAAATGAGGGATGCCGTGCCGGCTTCTAGAGCGACGCCCGATAATGCCGCTATGGCAGATAGCGGAACTGTACTGGGATCCTCGATGGATCCGAGTCCGCCCGCTAAGACAGAGGAGCCGGGAGACTGGTCAGACCTCGATCCGCTTATCCGGGAACTAGGCAAGCCGAGCAAGTCCCGGGTTTTTGAGAAGTTGAACGGGAGCCACAAGTCTAATACGCTGAGTCCGGTCATGCGCGATTTGATGAAAGCCTCGGGATCGCGCGCGGGAGAAGTGACAGATGTTGGTTGAGGTTTGGCAGATGGGATGCATGTAATGGATTGTGGTATAAACACATGTCCCCTGGTAGTTTGGCGTTTGATTGAGACAAAGCCTCTTCTTATACCCTGTTTTGCATTTCGGCAAATAATAATCAATCTGCGAGACAAGACGTCACGTCCGATTGTGAACCATCCATCTCAGCTAATGTGCTTTCCGTGGGAGATTGGTTGATTATCTCGAAACTTGAGGACACTGAGAAAGGCTGTGAACGATTACAGACTTGAAGCTCCTAATCCTCTCCATTATAAACAACATCGGGGAGATCATATGAAAGGCGAAGATATAATTCGAATGCTTTCCTAGCCTGTGAGACGTCTCCGTGTAGATAACATGGGCGTGTACATCATATTTCTGTATCATGTACCAAATGAGACAGCAGTAGTATTTGCTTTTTCGGAATATTAGCTGCTCATACTCACTCAAAGACTGAATTTCGTCGAGAACCTAAGCGGCTGTGGTTTTAGAAGCCGTCGGGCACGAAGTGACCCTTGGCTGCCGGTATGGGATACAGGAAAGGCCACATGAGATCTGCGGCTCTAACCAAAGCAGTCGTGATCGAGTTTTATTATCCCTTTAATACCCATTCCAACAGCAATTATGTAAGCCTCCCAGTTTTAGCCTACACCATCCCTACTAACAGAAGAACAACGGTTTAGTTATATTTTTGGTAGAGGCCCTTGTGATGCCTGTTAGCAGAGTAACCTTTAATCGAAGATCATATACAGCTAGATAGGTGGGAGTAGACTAATTAAATTTAATAAACAGATAATATTATAAGTAAGTCTTATAACGCTCGCGCCACAAGGATTATAAACTAGTATAACGCATCTCCCACTTAAATTGCCACCCTAATTAAATTACCACCTTTTTTTGACAGTACCCTGTAATAAAAAATTTACCTATAAAGTATTTATCCCCTACTTTTAATAACTTTATTAATTTTATAACTATAAACTAATAATTAGTATATTTAAATTCCTTACTTAATAGAAAATTTAATAATATTTTTTATAATTTTAAAGCTATTTTATTTATAAAAATAGTCTGTAAAATATATAAGCTAAATAAATTTTTTAAAAAAAATTCAGATTTAAAAAGCTTATTAAATAAAAAATCTAAATATACTACTTATTAATCTATAGTTATAAAATTAGTAAAGTTATTAAAGGTAAAAGGTAAGTATTTTATAAGTAAATTTCTTATTATAAAGTACTATTAAAAAAAGGTAATAATGTAATTAAGGTAGCAATTTAAATAAAAGATGCGATAAGCTTATATATAAATCTCTAATATATATATATAACGCATCTTTTAATTAATTAGATTATCTAATTAACCGGATTAGTTTTAAATTTATTATATTAATCTTTTAATAACTTTATAAAAAAAATCGTAAAAATAAATTAAAATCCTTATTAAATTCGAAATTAAATAGTTAAAATTATTATATAAAGCTTTTAAAATTAGCCCTACTATTTAGGTTTATAAAGTTAAAAAGAATTTTATATATTATTTTATATATAAAAATTAACATTTAATTAATTTAATAACTTAATTAACCGGATTACTTTTAATATTTATATAAACTATTTTTATATTTTTTATATAACTTTTAAATAACTTTATAAATATTATAATTAATATTTTTTAAATTTTAAATTATTTTAATAACTAGTTTAACTAAAGGTTATTAGCTATATAAAAATTTAAAATAACTTAGTTAATAATACGGTTAATAAACTAAATACTAATTGTGACAGCGTTGTGGCTGGCCTAGCCACCAACTTGTCAGGTACGTACCTAATTCGGTTACACTTCGGTACATGGGTCAGGCAAACAGTCCTCACGTGACCTCACGCGCACTCACAGCATTTGCCCATATAACCCCACGTTGCATCTTGTAAATTAGTTTCTTTTTCCTTTTCTTCCTTAAGTAGATTATTTTCTCAATATACTAGGTAAAGTACGTCATTGCACTTACTGCCTGTGTGTCCGCTGTCACACTAATATTAGTTATATACTTAATTTCTTTATTAAAATAACAGCTACTAATTTTAAAAGCTAAAGCTTATACACATATAGCTATATTATATAGAGGTATAGTAAATATAGTATAAAGTCAATTAAAGCTATATAAAATATTAGGCTGCAATTGGGCTTAATGAGGGGGCTAATTCTGCTGGCAGAATCCTTCGGTGGGCGGTGAGTTAGGACTTTTGGTAGCGGCCTCTGTATCGGACTTCGTAATAGTTGCCGAAAGGCTTACAGACCCGAAAAGCCTTGCTGAGACCATTACGTAGACCCCCCTGCCGCGGTAAGGTAGGTAAGCATCGAGTACCCACTTTAAGTTGGCTTCCAGGCAAGGTTGTGGCAGGTGAGTGCAGGTGCCTAGCAAAACGGTCTGAGAAAACTCCGGACTATTTTGGCAGTTATATTGGTGGGGTAAAGTCCAGAGCTTTAAGACCACCTTGCCTAGGTAGGTATGTACTCTAAGTACTGTGTAGCAAAGCCACTTCGGTTACCTGTCCATTCCACATGCCCAGATATCATCAGCTACGTCTTGTACGGCTCGTGAAGGCAATTCGTCTTGATACAGCCAAAAGCGATTGACTCTCATACGGTCTCGTCACTCCAACAACAACCCAAGACCACCGCGACCCTTGCACGTACACCTATAGAGTTAACAAAAACTGCCCGCTGCGCATTAGCATCGTATCTCTAGGGCTCTGCGCAATACCCTCGAGCGACACCGTCACCGACGCCGATAGCCGGTTCTCGCAGACGACGCCTCAAGTTTTGCATCGCCCATCATGGACTACGAGGCGCTCAAGGAGCAGTGGAGTGAGGTTGAAGACCGAGATGGCGTTCGTCTTAGCTGGAACGTCTTCCCAAGCTCTCGTGTGGTTAGTCCTCCACCTCCGTCATGCGCTTCGCATTCCAGGTTGCCTACTCACACTCTGGCAGGAAGCCTCTCGTCTCGTCGTACCCATCGGCGCCCTCTATACACCCCTAAAGGAGAAGCCCGACACACCATTACTTCAGTTCGAGCCTATTACTTGCAAACAGCCATGCCGCTCTGTGCTCAATCCTTTCTGGTGAGTATCCCCCCCTGGCGTTATGCCATCCTCGTCTCGTACTTCCTTGCTCTCCCCTCGTTGCTCCATTCGGTTGGATAGTCAAGCTGATTGTGGCTCTCCTCCCAACTAGCCAGGTCGACCTTCGAGCGCGCCTCTGGATATGCCCCTTCTGTCTCTCCCGGAACCCCCTACCACCTCACTATAAGGACATCAACACTAATGCCATCCCGTCCGAGTTGCACCCCTCAAACACCACCATCGAATATAGGTTATCACGACCAGCTCCAAGTCCACCAATCTTTTTGTATGTTGTCGATACTTGTCAAGAGGATGACAGTCTTGCTGCGTTGAAGGAATCCCTGATTATGAGTTTGAGCTTGCTTCCTGAAAATGCTCTCGTCGGACTCATCACATTCGGCACAATGGTAACAATTTAATTCCGCGCGTCTGAAGAGAGTCGACCTCTAACCCATTCATAGGTCCAAGTCCATGAGATCGGGTACACTGAATGCGCAAAGTCATACGTATTTCGAGGGAGCAAAGAATACGCCGCTAAGCAGGTTCAGGAAATGCTCGGGCTTCTTGCCCCAAGTCTACGACCTGGTATGCCACAGCAGCAACCGGGCCGACCTGTCATGCCTATGGGTCCTGCCACTAGGTTTCTGTTGCCTGTCCAGCAATGTGAGTTCCAACTCACCAAGGTCTTGGAGCAACTACAGAAAGATCCGTGGCCCGTCGCCAATGACAGAAGAAGTCTCCGGTGCTCTGGTGTCGCACTTAGCGTTGCGGTCGGACTATTAGAGTCCTCTTTCCAAAATGCTGGTGGTCGGATCATGATGTTTGCCGGTGGGCCTGCTACCGAGGGGCCGGGAATGGTGGTTGGGCCTGAGCTTCGAGAACCAATTCGCTCGCACCATGACATTGACAGAGACAACATCAAGTATTACAAAAAGGCTCTCAAGGTAAGCTCTCTTTCGGCATCTGTGGTTCCTATTACCCCTTCTAACCGGAACCAGTTTTACGACAACTTAGCAAAGAGAACAGCGCACAACGGTCATGTCATAGACGTTTTTGCTGGCTGTTTGGACCAGGTCGGTCTACTTGAGATGAAAGGCTTATGCAATTCTACTGGCGGCAACATGATCCTGACAGACAGCTTTACCTCATCCATGTTCAAACAATCTTTCATACGGGTTTTCGAGAAAGACGCGGATGATAACCTACTAATGGGCTTCAACGCCGTCCTTGAGGTTCTAACCACCAAAGAACTCAAGGTTACAGGCTTGATAGGTCACGCTGTGTCGCTTAATAAGAAATCGACTTCAGTAGGAGAGACGGAATGTGGTATTGGTAACACATGCTCGTGGAAAATGTGTGGCATTGATCCAAATGCCAGTTACGGCATCTATTTCGAGATCGCGAGTCAAAGTGGACCGACCCAACATCAGCAGGGCCAACAGAAAGGCATGATGCAATTCCTCACATACTACCAGCATTCGTCAGGCCAATTCCATTTGCGTGTCACCACCATCGCCAGGAATCTAAGTGGACCTGCTGGTGACCCGGCGATTGCCCAGTCCTTTGATCAGGAGGCAGCTGCTGTCTTGATGTCAAGGATAGCAGTCTTCAAAGCTGAGGTTGACGATGGACCAGATGTGCTGCGATGGGTAGATCGCATGCTCATAAGACTCTGTTCGCGCTTTGCTGATTATAGGAAAGACGATCCCTCGTCCTTCCGGCTTGAAAAGAACTTCACGCTGTATCCTCAGTTCATGTTTCATCTACGACGGAGTCAGTTCCTGCAGGTCTTCAACAATTCCCCAGATGAGACTGCGTTCTATCGTCACGTCTTAAATCACGAGGATGTCAGCAACTCCCTAATCATGATTCAACCTACACTCGATTCCTACACCTTTGATCAGGACGGCGGACAGCCCGTTCTATTAGACTCGACATCGATTCAACCAACACACATTCTGCTACTCGATACCTTCTTCCACATCCTCATATTCCATGGCGAAACTATTGCGGAATGGAAGAAAGCGGGCTACCAGGATCAGGAAGGCTATGAAAACTTTGCCGCCTTACTTGAGCAACCCAAGGAGGATGCAAGGGTAAGAATATTCATCTAAAACTATTGTGACTGCCTTTACTGACCCAGCACAGGACTTGATCGGCGACAGATTCCCGCTGCCGCGGTTCATTGTATGCGATGCAGGTGGCTCACAGGCTCGGTTCCTCCTCTCTAAGCTGAACCCTTCAACTACACATACAACGGGGGCATATGGTGGTGTTGGTGCACAGACCGCGCAGACTATCTTTACAGATGACGTGTCTTTGCAGACGTTCATGGATCATTTGATGAAGTAAGTGCTTGTTGAATTTGCTTTTCGTAACTGGCTCTAATGAACACATTTAGACTTGCCGTGAGTGGTACCAGTTAAGGATGCCATCGGAATTTACATCATAGTACATGGAACGCTGGACGGCCTCCCGCATACAACCGAAAAAGTGGCCACTGGTCAATCGCGGCATGCGTAGGTAATAGATTTGAAACCCTCTTCGCTATTAAAACGCTCCCATCGTGCGTCTTTTGAGGTAAATACCACGAAATCTGGGTCTCTTCCACTAGGACCTCTCAATCTGCTATTCCAAATTCTCAACTGCTTGGAGCGTCGTCATGGTAGAGAGGAAGCAGGATAGCGCGTCACTTATGTAATTCCAAAGTACACATGAATGCATTGAACATATGATCCTTTCGCATGAGCGCGTGCTCTCTTTGGTCTCTCTATATCGCATGGTCGTGTCTTTTTTAACATACTGTACTTCGGTTCCTTATCCTCATAAACACAAAGTTACTAGGCAAAATTACCTGGGAATAGCTATGATCCTGATTAAGTGTAAGGTTGATATGGGGATAGACTGCTCACTTATTCCATCTATTCATTCTTGACTTCAATTCCTGCCCGCTTACAAGCTAGGTACTTAGCAAAGGTACCCACCTAGGTAGTGGGGCAAATGGGGTCTAAGCACTAGTCTCATTAAAACTAGCTCGGCCGGGCCGTCAAAGAGTGTCACCCCACTGCCAGTCGCTTGGATTTTCGCAACCCTACCGCTTGAAAACCCACAAACCATTTTCAACAACTTCCTGGCTAAACTTTCTGGTTTGAGGCGTGAAAACACCACTTCACGTCGTCCAACTCCAATCACCACTAGATCCTCGACAATCGACCATCATGCGTACGTCTATTGACCGTCCTCCCCGCCCAGATGCGGTGCAGGCCTTGAATTTAGCATTGACATTTGTTTTCTCGCAGCTCCCAAGATCGACCCCAATGAGATCAAGGTGATGTACGTCGACACCGAACCCCCCACGGCCCGATCTTTCACATATATCCAGCGAACTGCCCCGATATGCACCGCGCAACGCAGTACTAACTGGTCCTCATAGTCACCTTCGAGCCACCGGAGGTGAGGTTGGTGCTTCATCGGCACTGGCCCCCAAGATTGGTCCTCTCGGTCTGTCGCCTAAGAAAGTTGGTGAAGATATCGCCAAGGCCACTGGTGACTGGGTAAGCAACGACCTGACGGAGTTAGTCGCCTATTTCATTTTGCAGTGCTAATTAGCGAAATTGCGAATTATATAGAAGGGACTCCGAGTTACTGTCAAACTCACCATCCAGAACCGTCAAGCCGCCGTATCGGTCGTACCGACAGCCTCCTCCTTGATCATCAAGGCCTTGAAGGAGCCTCCCCGTGACCGCAAGAAGGAGAAGAACATCAAGCATTCGAAGAGCGTTCCTCTTGAGGATATCATCGAAATTGCCCGAACAATGCGGTTCAAGTCTTTCTCTAAGGATCTTGCCGGTACCGTCAAGGAGATTCTCGGCACAGCGTACAGTGTAGGTTGCCAGGTGGAGGGAAGGAGTCCAAAGGCCATTACGGAGGATATCGACAGTGGCGCAATTGAGAGTAAGTGGGCGCCCTCATCTTTCGGATACTTAAGTTGAGAACTAACGTGCGGCTTGTAGTCCCCGAGGAATAAATGAAGCGTGCTCTAGGCTGGGCTGGTGAGGTCTGAAGATGTTTATTTTTGCTGCATCTTTTACTGGAGTTCAGGAATGGCTTCGCACTAGGCTTTGCCGGAGCCCCCTTCAAGGGAAAACAAAAAAATTTGTGATACCGTCAGTTATCTCCGATGATATGAAGTGACTCCTGATGACCATGATCCATTTGAATGCGCCTCGGTGCCACAACCCTTGCCTACACTCCGAGATATGCCTCGCTCACCATGGCATCATTTCTATTTTATGTCAAGGGAGAGCGACACACAAGACCCATTACTCACCGCGTCCTCCAGCTCCCATAGCTTAGTGGAGGTCGAGGTCCATATATCTCTGGTCTACATATCAATGTTTGGGACGCATATGACTACCTCTGTTGGGCATTGCTATACCTGAAAATAGGAGAATAACAAGAATATTATTCGAAGCTCAATTCAGAATGTACTTCCCTGAGATTCTCTATTCATTTTTGGTCTATTTTCTATGACTTTGCCAGAATGCCAAACCTTTTATTATGGTGAGTTGAGAGGATACTAAAGTCGCACCACTGTCAACATGTAGTACTAGGTTTGTGCCGTTCCTCGAGGCCAGGGCGCATGCATCGAGGCCAGGGCGCATGCATCGAGGCCAGGGCGCATGCATCGACAGCTATTGCTACTACTCATCAAGTATTCTCACATTATCCCGTATAGATCGCATTGTATAAGTGAAACGAAATACCATGACCTAGACCGATGCTTCTATTGATTGATTATAACCCAAGAAGGTATCTAGTAATGGCTAGTCCCGAGGCCGTCAGCGAGCTGAATTGCCTGGTGGGACTAGATTCAACGGTTACAAAGTTGCTAATACGGTAGGCTTTTGTTCTAGCCCGATATCTCTTTCTTGACAGAATGGTCATTGTTCGAGTTTTGACCTTTATACCGTCCCGTCTGAACAGGTGAGCTTAAAAAGAACAGGACTGCCATTGAAGATTGGTAAATACCCACGTATAACAATTCCGTTATCCATCAACGAGCTACATCTCCTAGACGCAACATCTTAGCAGTAATAGTCATTTTTTAAGGAGTGCGTAGCCATTCCCTCCTGACAGGGGCAATGTTGCATTACCGCATGCATTACCTACGTTGGTTGTGGTCTGAGTGAGCACTCCGCACATTCTTGCCAAGGCTGACTGTAAGCAAATAGCTGTCCCGTATGGAATAGACAACAGTCGCATCTATACAAGTATACGCACATACATCTAGGCAGTTATTCATACTAGGTGTGGAGTACCTATATACTATCGTTTGATACTTGTCTTTCGCCAAGGACCAACAATTCGACACCGTTTCTTTGGATACATAGCCATTCTTGCAGGATGCTGCGGCCTCACTTTACGTCGGGATGCCCAGATCCATGTCAAGGTGGCCTGAGCAGAAATTCAAGGTTACCTACTGTGTACATGGATGAGCGTGCCTACGTTCCATCTATCACTCGTTCATTCGATACATGTAGAGAAGGGCGTATAACGTAGGTTGTGTACGGTGTCGTGTCCACCCCAGCGGGCAGTGGGTTGTAACTTGTTTACAGGATCACAGCCTCTCCCACACCACACCGTATTTTGCTCGCTTTCAATCATGCTGACTCGTACTGTCAACGATAATTGACTTTATGCCTCCAGGAGGTAAAGGCATACGGGAGGTATGGAGTAGTCGTATGTACCTATCTCTTTGTGTCTGTTTACATACATCGTTCCTCGTTGATGCCTTGGTGTGTATAGGAATCCTTGTATCATAGACATTGTGTTGTACATTAGGTATGTACTACCTAGGTATATATACTATCATAGATGTGTATGTACGCATGCATGTAGCTATGTTTGTTTCCACACCGACTCTACAGGCATGAAGGGCCTTCTTTTTACTTGACGTCTCATTTTCACTCTGCACATGCGCCCTGCGTTGCCTCGAATCGAAACTTAGGTAAAGGTTGTGACAATAATGCGAGAAGCATGGGGACATATACATACGTAACCTATCAGTGGCATACTGCAAGACTAAATGTACTACTGTATGTAATGTTATAGAAAATAACCTAGAGCATTCCAATTGATGCTCTATTATACGAGAGAGAGAGAGAGAGAGCTCAAGAACGCCGGGCCGAACAAAACTTAGTCTCCAATGTTGTCAGCAACTACAATTTATTGTAGAGGTTTATGAAATAGATAAGTATCCTACCCATTGCGATAGTACGTGCCTAACCTAACCTAGGTACTTAATCTACCTAAGATACTTACCTACCTACTACAAGGTGCGCAGGCGTCCAGTAGACGTCAAGGCTGATGGGTGCTTGCTTATGCGTGGACACTCCAACTTACCTACCTAGTAAGTACCTACATTAGGCTACCTGCCTACAGTAGGCGTAGGTACTAGCCTACTAAGTGAATGCGCAACAGTAACTAACCTACCTATGGAAACTTATCACCTCCAGATCGAATAATTCTCGCCTCAACTCCTGTCTGACGCCAAAATAAGTCAGCTCAATTTTCTTTCAAGAGACAGCTGGACCCCATATGTCCACTCCTTGGTAGGCAGTCCGGACGCTGAGTAGTTGTCATAACTTGTAGATATATCTCTGCTAGATGCCTCAAGGCTCCCATCCTCATTTTTGTCGCTTCACCATCGCTTCTGTCGTTTTCGCATCGGTTCGGTTGAGCGTGCTGCGTTGACCGTGGAACGGGCCAGGAGTCAACAGCATCCCGACGCCCCAGGCCCAACGCCCGGCTTGATCGTGTGTCGACCGTCAAGTTCTAGTCAAATTCCGACGTCGCCCCCCCAGCTCCCTGTCCTGTCTCTGGTCCCCGTCTCGTCGCCATCTCGAACGTGGTTGTCGATGCACCGAGCCCTGTCGCTGATGCTGCTGCGGCTGGAATTTGCCCCTCCAAATGTACATGGCTCAGCTGCCGTAAGCCGTGCCCTGGCCAGCAGGCTATCATGAAACCGTTTGCACTGAGAGACTTCTTTCCTTCACGCTCCCTCTCGAGTCCTTGATGTTTTGGTTATAGCGAGCGAGCCAGATGTTGCCCTTATTACAGAGGCACCCGATGGTGCACCATTCACAGACTCATGTAGCGTCTCTGCCACACTTCATGCCCGGTCACCATCACGACCAACAACAACAACAACAACAACAACAATCACAACAATCACAACACCAACAGCATATACACAACCACAGCCAGCATCAACAACCACGGCCGCCGGCCCCAATGCCATTGCATCAGCATTCATACGCACATTCTTCCTTCAATGTCAACGTCAACGATCGCTCCTCATACTCGACTCCGCCCGCCTCCGGCTTCGTCCCTCGTTCTGCGATACCCCTTCGTTTATCGCGACCTGCTGCATCGCTCCCCCTGCATCCATCCCCCAACGCCCACCTAGCGCCTCCTCTCGCCGAACATGGGGAACATCGACTGAGGCGAAAGACGCCCAACGGCACTATTGATGCTGGTTATGATGGGAGTCTATCTCATCTTGCTTCCGGGCCTCCGCCGTTCAAACACATGATCTTGCCCACCTCCTCGAAACCTGTTCCACTCGCTGGTCCCTTACAGAATGTCTCGCGCTCCTTACTGTATCCCGCGGCTTCTTCCACCGACCGATGGGCATATTCATCTTCCTTCTCTTTCCATACACCGGACGCCCCGAGTCTGCTTCCCCTGGATCCCAACTTAGTGTCACCCGGAAATGCCCTCCATGTTAATACACAAGATTTCGCTGCCGCTCTTGCTCTCGATTGCGCGCCCACTGGGCCAGTTGCAGCCCATCAAGTATATCACAATATACCTCGAGTACCGACAGCCCTGCAGCCTATGCACCAGCAATCACCAAGTCCTGCCTTGTTCCATAATGGCGCCGTACTTCCGGCTGCCATCTGGCCCGAGGCTAATTTGCCTAGCTATTCCTATAATTTGAATCCTAGGCCCCCGTCCTACCAGAATCAATACAATTCGCCAATCGTGCACCACCACGGGTCGGATGGGTTTGTAGCCCCTTTCTCTGCTATGAGCATCAGATCAGGATTTGAACCACACCAGGCTTCCATTCAAATACCGTCACAAAAACTTGAGTCACTCACCTTGAATCCTACAAATTTCAACCCAAATGAGACTCGCGCGCACGGGATTCCGTCCCCTGTACGGTTTAGAGAGAAGGTTCTCGCGCATGCGCATCGTTCGTATTTAGAACTTTTAGCTTATTTACATCAAACCAAGAAGTCTCCACATCGCTCTGCTAGTTCGAAGGCTGCCTCCAGATTAATCATCTTCCCCAAGCTTCCTAGATCTTCAAGTTATTCAAACAGTGTATTTGCCACGCAGCATAATCGGGATGAGCTGGACCTTCCTGAAATCAGGCGCGGAAACTTTCCCATAGGCTCTGAAGCTGACCTACACACAGCTGCACATGGACAGCCGATAAATAATCATCAGTTCCGAGGAATCAATGCACATAACCCAGAGTCTTATCGCGTGCTTGGAAATAACAACACTTTGCGGGCTTCCAATTCTAACCATGTGGTGCGGGATCGAGTGCCTGTCACACCTCTGGCGGGGGCCAAGGCCGCTATCGAGATGCTGACTAACATGTGCGAACAAAGTGACTGGAAATGGATCGATGGTATGCTGCTTGGCGGCTGTCTACACTATGGTCTCGAGCGTTATGAGCAGTCTCTGGAGTGGTTTCAAAGAATCGTCTCTTTGGATTGCGGGTATGGTTTCCCTGCTCTACTCGTGTGTCGTAACCATACTAATTTGATCGCTTGCAGCCATGTGGAGGCCTTGTCAAACATGGCGGCCTCGTTGTATTGCCTTGGTCGCTGTGAAGAAGCAGAAAAGTACTGGTTGCAAGCTGTTCGCAAACAGCCCAGTTACCTGGAAGCTGTAGAGCACCTGGTACATCTGCTTTGTGCGAATAGTCGGAGCAAAGAGGCTGTTGAGATTATTGATTTCGTTCAGCGCTCACTGAAGCTTCCTAAACCTCCATCAAGCAACACAGTGAACGACGCTCATATAAGACAAACTCAGATTTCCTGGGACTCAGCAATACCAGGACCTACATCTCACACAGCTTTAACATCTGATGTGGAGCGGGTCGACAAATTTGAATCTCCAGGTTATGGCTTAAGCGGCTATTCCATTCCCGCTAGTGAGAACGGTCGCATGATTGCGATGATCCATGCCAAGGGGAATATGCTCTATGCTCTGAAAGACATTGATCAGGCTTCCGACGCCTTCGAAGAGGCTGTATTGATCAGTGCAGGCAAGTCATTACCGTGCATTCGATCGCTTATATCTAGGATTCAATCTGTGTTATCGAACCCCCAGTCAACTAATGGAGTACTCGCACCATCATCTGGGCCGCTTTTGCTGCCACCAGACGAAGCAAGGCAGACTGCTCGATTAGTGTTTAGTACTACTGGCGAGCTTCCTGGTTTACGATACGTGCCGGAAGGTATGCCAAAGAAGTCGGCCGTATCCACGACCAGCAATTCACTCTTGTCATTGGCGAAGATCTTCCAGGATGCCATGTCCAACGGTGGTGCTTACCCAAAATTACTTCACCAACCACCTGGAGTTGGCGATATTCTTGCCTTGTACTACTTGTCACTGTCGCTCTCTGAGAGTCCCTCCACCGCCAATAACGTGGGCATACTTCTCGCTAGTATTCAACATACACGAGCGACCTCCTCGCGCACATCGGAGAGCCTTGCTACTCCTATTGCTGGGATCACTCCAGGCAGCGGACTTGCTCTGGCGCTTGCATACTACAATTATGGTCTCAGCTTGGATTCAAAACATGTGCATCTTCATACAAACCTCGGCAGTTTGCTTAAGGATATTGGCCAACTCGATCTCGCCATTCAAATGTACGAACGCGCTGTTGCTTGTGACAGCACTTTCGACATTGCCTTGACCAACCTAGCAAATGCGGTCAAAGACCGGGGGCGGATTAGTGACGCCATTATGTATTATAAGCGCGCTGTTAGCTCTAACCCGCATTTTGCTGAGGCCGTTTGTGGTCTTTCCACGGCGCTCAATTCAGTTTGTGATTGGAGAGGCCGCGGCGGAGTACTGCTTGACTTCGGACGGTATGATCGGTGGCACGTCGATGACGAGGGTATGCTAAAGGATGCCAGAGAGGAAGGTCTGGGTAGCGGCTTGATGAAGAAAGTAGTGGCTATCGTCTCCAAACAGTTGGCGGACGCATCCCAGTGGGGCTTGGGCATTCTCCAGAGTGGTGAGCTCAATACTTTGGTGCGTCAGTTAAAGCAGTGCGTAGGAAGCGAAATGGGTAACGGTTTAGACTTGGAGGCCGAGCTGAAAAGTTGGGCCGGTCGCCCATGGGAGGGTTCTCGACTTATTCGCTTGGTTGAGCGCGCTACGAAGATGACGATGCGCCGTTGGTATGTCGACCAATTCGTTACCGGCCATGCATCAACTTCCGAATATACTCGGCCCAGACTACCAGCACAATTACCCGTACCAGCGGCGCCAACCGTTCTTCCGTTTCACACTTTCACATGTCCTTTGAGTGCCAAAGACATTCGGATGATCTCGCAGCGCAATGCAGCGAGGATAGCTTGTTCAACTTTAAGGTCTCCATGGTTACCCAGCACCGTCTATCCTCCACCGCCGCCTCCTGACTCGCATCTCAACATTGGATATGTTTCTTCGGATTTCAATAATCATCCTCTCGCTCACCTGTACGAACCATTTCCCTACATTTGCCCATATTCGAGACCATTGTGCATGTTTACTAAGTTTGTGTTTTAGGATGCAATCAGTGTTCGGGTTCCATAACCCCCAGCGAGCAAAGGCAATTTGCTATGCTACGACCGCCAGTGATAGATCTGTTCATAGACAACAAATTGAGCGCGAGGCGCCCGTCTTTCGGGATGTGAGCGGTTGGACCTCCGAACAGATCGTCCAGCAAATCGTTAACGACAATATTCATATACTTGTCAACTTAAACGGTTATACTCGAGGCGCGAGAAACGAAGTATTTGCAGCCCGACCAGCACCGATACAAATGTCGTTTATGGGCTTTGCTGGTACGCTCGGCGCTGAATGGTGTGACTACCTCCTAGCTGATGAGACGGCGATCCCACCATCAACGCTGCGGCCGTCGAGGAGTAATCTTGGCCTGAAAGATGTTTTTCGCGACGAGGAGTTCACAGATGCGGAGGAATGGGTCTATTCAGAAAACATCATATTTTGCCGTGACACTTTCTTCTGTTGCGATCACGCGCAATCGTGCGATGCTGACGAGATGACCATTACCTGGGAGAACGAACAAAGGCGACGATGGAAAATGCGTGAAGAACTCTTCCCGAATCTGTCGGATGATACCATTATCATTGGTAATTTCAACCAGCTCTACAAGGTATGTTTATCATTTCAACCTTACCAACATCCATAACATGTCCATTTACTGATCTTTGGCATTCAGATTGACCCTTCGACGTTTCGTACATGGCTACGTATTCTTTCTAATGTGCCCAAGGCAGTCTTGTGGCTGTTACGGTTCCCCGAGCTTGGGGAAAGCAACCTGCGAAAGACGGCTAAGGCCTGGGCTGGGGAGGAGGTGGCAAGCAGAATCGTGTTTACGGATGTAGCACCAAAGCAACAACACATCTCGCGAGCACGCGTGTGCGACATCTTTCTGGACACACCTGAATGCAATGCACACACAACAGCGGCCGATGTTCTGTGGTCAAGTACACCACTTCTAACACTTCCAAGGTACCCATACAAGATGTGCTCGCGAATGGCAGCATCGATCCTCAAGGGCGCCCTGCCTAGGGATGCTGAGGGCGTCCGCGCCACCCAGGAGCTTATTGCCTCAGACGATGCCGAATATGAAGCCTTCGCAACTCGGCTCGCTAGGGGATTGAGCTATAAACGGGTGAACCAAGAGTATTGCGAAGGGCGAGGCCGCCTAGCCGAACTGCGCAAGTTATTATTCGATGCTAAGTGGACATGTGCCCTGTTTGATACACACAGGTGGGTATCTGACCTCGAGAGCGCATACGAGGAAGCATGGCGGCGCTGGGTTGCAGGCGAGAGCGGGGATATTCATCTATGATCTATCTATATGAACCTTGGAGCTATTTCGAGGTCGTAGTAGCCGCGCCAGCTTTGTTCCAGAAGTTATCTTGTTCGGTGGGCAAGTCATACCTACACCATGGATTGGAATGGAGTAGGGCGTTTACCCGTATATCTGGCTTTTGTCGGCTTCCATTCATGTTGTCTTTTTTTTTTTTCTCTGTTGGCGATTACAAAGGCAAAGGATTCTACCTGGGAAATAGGGTATAGAGGTGACGGTGACTCGGACCAAGTGCTGGTAAGGTCTCGTTACTAAAGACAGGGATATCAGTCGCATCAATCGCGATGGAGCGGGCGTTTTTCTTTCCTCCTTCACTTCTTCGTCTTCTTTTTCTTCTTCACTCCCCCATTTTGGCCAATTTTTATGCCTTGAACAGTGAACATACTCAACCCGTCACAGCGCGTAGCGCTGAGGTCGAATATATTCTGGCTTCCATAAATGACCCTGGGCCGTAACGATCTTGCGTCGGCGTGATTATCCCTGGGAGTCGAATCTTAAACAGCCGAGCCGCATAAGCATGGGAGAGCGGGCAGTTGAAAGTCCATAGCTTACCTGCAGCGGTTTATTCAACGGCAACCACAGCCGGCAACCAGTTATACAGCGGGGGTACGAGTGTCTCTATCATTCTCATCCCCTGAATCCTTGATCAGAAGAGATGACAACGATCTATTGGAGACTCCTATTCTCGGGTCATGCATTTGAAATTATATTGAGGTAAATGTAATGGGAGCAGTCAGTGCGAGAGGACGCTAATGAGTAGACTGTGGGTGTCGGCTGGAAATTACGCATGCGGGTAACAAGTGCATCCTCTTCCTCGATCAGGACTGGCTTTGCCTTCCTGATCAAACTGTTGTGTAAGAAGCCCACGGGATGGTCTTCTTTTCAAGTAAGTGTACTAGGTGGGCTTGAGAGTAATTTGGGGTTCCTCGTAAAATCTACAGGCGTTTGGGTGTTATGGCTTACTGTCTACCACTGTGTACGCGCAACAAATGTTGTTTAGAAAGCTTGGGTTAGTATTAGGATGATATTTCGATTTGCTTGGGCATCCTGAATTGAGTAGGCGGTGTATACATGTTAGCTTGCAATATCTTTGCGGCAAAAAAAGATAAATGGGTGAGGGATCTACGTAGCAGTGCCTTTCGGCTTCGGTATAACGCTCTGGGGGTAAGGTATGAGTTAGATGACGGGCGGCGCTGTCTAAGATTCTCCAACTGATATGTTGTACTGTGGCCCACCGGGCATGCATGCAGGTGAATATCAAGTTGTAGGCCCTCTAAGTCTTTTTATCATTTAGAGAGAAAGGGGGATGAGTATATATTACACGCCTTGTGTGAGAACATGGCTAAGATGGAGATTTTTATCCATTCCCCGACAGTTAAGTGCTCACCTATGAGCCAGGCTCGTGAGATACGGCCACGACGCACACTATGAGACTTCAGCACGAGGGATAGCTGGGAGAATTGAAAAGTGTACATAGGCATGCATTGCATGTATTTACCTAAGATTAATAGCAAAAATCTTGAACTTGGTTCGCCTTCTACTTAAATCTCATCATGATCTGCCCGTCTACTCAGCTCTATACAACAAGATAGATGTAAAGAGCGCCGTCATGTATGCGCCGTAGCTGACGGCGGTAAGCTGCTACATGTCCACGTGGTGACAGAGTGGTATTACACGGTTCAGCTCTGTCGGCCCTTGGAGGCTTGGAGACTAAGCGAGTAACACAGACAAGGGGAGAGATAGATAGGTATTGCAACGTTGTTCACGAAAATGCTCATAGTACCGACCGTAACAACGAGAACGAAGACGACATCAGCTTTTTTGCGGGTCAAAGTTCGGTAGGCAGGGGGGCTTGTTTCTTTTTTGGTTCGTGGTGGTGTCGATGGCGATCAAGGGTTGTCACGTCGGAAATCTTCACAACTGGATTCCCAAGCAGGCGGGTCAGCCAAGACAAGAATTAGGGCGCCCGCCTAGGATGCACTAGGCTTAGGCGATCTGCTGTAGGCCACGACACTAAAAGGGGGTTCAATGCCAAGAACAGCCAGCTCCCTCGTTGCAGCCGCGAGCATCCGAGGATGGGAAGAATGGTTGATCTGACCGGGGGGTGGGAGGAGGGAGGGGATGCCCTGCAAGTGGATTACGAAGACCGTTATTACTCGTTCTGGCTGTCAATGCTTTACATGATATGTAGCCACCCTTCGTTCCCATCCAGTTACATTGCCGCGCACACTACATTTCTCTCGATGCTGTTTCACAGATAGCTACTACGTTAGTTGTAGCCCGGGGTCAGCGAGTTCAAAGGTTCAAGCATCCAGGTTGTATGAACGGGTGAGACAGAACGCTGAGGAATGAATGGAAGAGACCCCTATTCACACGTATACCATCGCTATCAACGAGAACAACTCGCCTAGCTGGGCGTACACGTGTATTCAGCACATACTATAAGATCTGCTGATATAGCTGTGCGGCGCCTATATTCGCTATGCTGTCTCATGTGTGTCTCGTATCCTAAGGGATCTGTCCGGTTTCTTGTATCAGCTGCACTGCATGGCATGGGTGTACTCGGTGATTTATCCGCTGTAACTCATTCATATTGCTAGCAGTAGAGGACTATTGGGTACAGAGAGAGACGATCTTCTCAAGCTTCTTTCATCTCATCACCTCAACATCCCCGGTTCTACGATGTTATTGGTATTATCGCCACCAAACGTCTAACCAGGTAGCCTACAGATGTAGCTCATCTGGCAGATGAATGAATCGGTCTCACTTATCGTATACTTACTTACCTGACTAATTCACTTTCTGGATTGTCGAACACTTGCCTGCTCGTCATCTGTTTTGAAGAGATACTACTGCTAAGGCCACCTTTCCTTTTGCGGGAAAGAAAAGAATAGATAGATGAACACAAGATGAAGATATATATCCAAGTTAGCGCCGTCTCGTCAATATCACACTTCCTATGTGAATTTGAGCGACAAATTTCGTCCTAATATACTTATTATACACTTGGTGCAGACAATTTAGGCCGCCGCAATTTGATGTCCTACCTATCTGCTTTAAATGTTACCTTGCCAGTATCTATCGGTGATTGACACTGTATTATACCGTACGGCATACGGTACAACAATTAGATCTTGGAAACCCTGCATGGCAGATGTGCGCCAGAAACAACATGGTTCAAGGGCTCCCTGCTCCTTGCTCACAGTAGGATCCCCATCTAGGATCATTATTCCCGACTGATGACCATAAACCCACACAATTTCTTTCGCCAGGGCCCCTTGACCGCTGTCCTTGATCCTGGCATGGAGCATGGCATACTCAGTAAGGTAACATCAACTACTTTACGGTAGTACTGTAGTAGACGATCATCAATGATCATACTCAGTAGTAGGGGGTGTGGAATGACAGAAAGACAGGCAGAGATTCAGGTTCCCCATGAAGTGATATTAGACAATGGCACTTCGTTTTGGATAGCACCGGAGAGAGAGAGAGAGAGAGAGAGAGAGAGGTTATACCTGTTTGCCTAAGTAGTCTCTCCTCCCTGAACCTGGCATACAGCTCCGTTCGGTAAGCTTAACCAGACCGCTAGTGAATTCTGCACCCCGTACCCCGAATCAGAATCGGACATGTTTCGCGGGCAAAAAGGCTCTAACTTGGTCAATCATGAGTATAAGCAATATTTGTTGCAGTTGTCTAGAGAGTCAACGGTGATGCTTCACTTACCGGTATTCCCAACGATTCGGACGCGACCACAACAAGCAACGCAAGTGGCTGACAGGAAAACCTGGAGGGTCTTCGTTGAGACTTTGACTCTCCCAGAAATTCTCCAGTGGCTGCCGACTAATCGCTAGTGTCCTTAGTGCAAGTTACTCACGCTACATTATTAGATATACAACGCGTTATAGAAATACCTAGTTTTAGCAGTCTACTGATGATAGCGAAATAAGCATCTTCTAGGGGGCCTGTTAAGTACACACCACTCCTGGTCACGGTAGGTGTGTTCATATCACGATCCCAAGGCCCGAGCAGGCCCGAGGATACAAGACTACGGTACGGCCTGACAGGAATACACTACCCATTAATTAGACTATACCGGGCTATCCTCTGGTCTTATCCTCATTCGGGTTTCCCGGTCCAAGACCTTTCCCACCTTGGTCACTTCGTTTGGTAATGGCTTGCTGAGCCCTGTTGCCAATGCTATCCCCGTTGCCTGTCACAGACTTGGTCAACAACTACACTAGATACGCTTACACTAGATGCGGTGGAGCTCTCATATATACGTATGTAAGCATGTATACTGATCGTGTACGTGGTATGGAAATCGTATCGTATCGTCTGTACTGTACAGGGAGATGCTGGTATTGTACCAGTCGAAGCTAGAGCAAAGCAACAAGAGTAACGGCGCCACGGAAGCCATGGCAGCCATGGAGGCGGCGATGACGATCCCAGCCGAACTATCTACTACGGATCCTGGTATACCTACTGGTAAAAGTAGCCAAGTACTGTACAGCTGCAATCTAATGTTCTGGTCTGCTATGACTACTTTCTGCTGGCCATGAGCATGGCTAACCTGTTCCATCTGATCACCATGACGGGTAGCTAAAGTAGCTAGGGCTGCTTTCCCCGATCTCTCTTCCTCCCCTCAAGAACGCCCAGCTGTGCACTAGACAGGCTTCCTTGTTAGACTGGGGTGTATACTACATAGTACACAGAGCACAGCATATCCATGTGTTTGGGCCCTCCATTCAGATTCATCACCGGCCATAGCTTTATGTATATCGATCTCATTTCAGCCCATATTCATCCCAGTATAATTAAGACAGCCGCCCCCTCTTTTCAAATCCCCTCCATTTTCTCCGCCATCAACATCCTAGTGAAGAATAATCTCTGTCCCCCATCAAAGGTATTCACCCAACTATCAATCAACACACTTGACTTTTAACATAAATTTCGTATTACCCATATAATCGACGATAATAGATATACTATACGCTGCGCTAGTACACTATCAAAACAACTGAGGTTTCGGACTGTCACTCGATACTGGTTCGTTCAACCATTTTTCAACAGGTCGCTGCCATCAGCAGTTCGTTTACGGAGTTTATTACCAGCAACTAGCCGACCTTCTGAAACCTTCCAGAGAGTGAACTACGACATCCGAAGGATGTCTAACCAAAGGAGAGGGCCGTGGTCCCAACTCGAGGATGCTGCCCTAATACAACTTGTTCAGCAACAGGGGCCCTTGAACTGGGTCAAGATCTCAGATACTCTTGTCTCCAGGAGCCCCAAACAATGTCGGGAACGGTACCACCAGAACCTAAAGCCGACGCTCAATCATGAGCCTATATCTGCGGAAGAGGGCCAGCTAATTGAGAAGCTTGTTGGTGATATTGGCAAGCGATGGGCCGAGATCGCAAGGAGGTTGAACAATCGAAGTGACAACGCCGTCAAGAACTGGTGGAACGGCAGCCAAAATCGCCGGAAACGCACATTCCGAAAAAGGACGCCTGGTGGTCACGACGCTCGTCGCCAATTAACCCTTCCCCTTGGTCACCCCCGGAGACCGCAGCTAGAGCTAACGACCGGAGCGGCGCATGTATTCCAGGCCGATCGTCGTCATGAGCCCATCTCTCCCTGCTTGTTACAGTATGGTCATACTACACAGAACGCATCCGCACCTTCAGGGCTCCCGTCACCTCATTCGGACAGAAGCTCGCTATATTCCGCTCCTGTTACGAACGATGCGATACCACCGGGTAGTCCCATAGCTCTTCCGCCGTTGCGCCGTAACAGCTACGATGACTGGAAGCCAACGTTTCGACCAGAACCGCTATTGCCTCCCGTGTCAGCAACACCCAGCTTTCGGTTGCCGCCCATACAGACTCTGGACGTTGGCGAACAGCACGCGCTGCCAACAGCACCAAATTCGCCGTTAGAACCGGTGCCGGCCTCCACACGGCAACAACATGATATTTCTTTTTCCTTTTCAAGGAATCCACAAAGCGCAATCAATAGTAGGAGGGATAGTCAGTATGACGAGGGGGATGCGAGGCTGAAAGTGAGCCACCTGGTAGACTAAGGCTAATACTCATGATATGGGGAGTTCTAGGTGCAATTTTTCCGGGTTATGGGTTTTGGTTACGGGTAGGGGAACGGAGCGGGTATGGCAAAAGGCAAAGGGAGCATTGGATTGACAGCCAGACGAATACCCTTTGTGTTGATTATCCCGCGATGGGTAATACTATTACACTATCCACTACTGCCATTTGAGAGCACGATTAGAAGCCACGAATTAGTAATAGAGATAATCCCAGTTGTTGTGCACACTGGTCAAATATCGAAACTGCTCTCATCATCTCTAGTGTGTGTATGATCACTGTGCTTCTCTATGGCCCGAGATAACTATGCATATCCACTATTGGAAACCATTGCCATGGAACACAAGTATCGCCCAATTTGAATCTCAAACTAAGATTAAGCAAGTTATGTCCCCCACAGAGACCAGCAGGTGTGTTACGCTTCCCGATCGAGAAGTTAGTAGGCACCACCTAAAATCGTGATCACGAGAGTCTCTATGTTCACCTCCGAGGTGTTAGTCAAACACCTGCTAAGCCAAACTGGGTTATCTCGGACCATGCGTTTTCCAGACC
This sequence comes from Xylaria sp. MSU_SB201401, assembly GCA_002288965.1. Lineage (NCBI taxonomy): Eukaryota > Fungi > Ascomycota > Sordariomycetes > Xylariales > Xylariaceae > Xylaria > Xylaria sp. MSU_SB201401. Next base: position 66,037 of record NPFG01000063.1, read on the forward strand.
GTCGCCATAGCCTCCAGAATGTAGGTGTCAATCTCAGGTATTGTAAGTCTGGTAAACCCAAGCCGGATACCCGAAGAGCATACAAACATACACGCGGGATTATGCTGGTAGCTACACCCAAGTTAGAAGGCAAGTAGTTCTGCCCGCTCCTCCCCATGAGATATTTTCGGTGTCTCACTCCGCGACACATATGGATAGATAGGTAGGTAGATAGACATTACCAAGCGTTGGGGTCGAACGGATTAATGACGTCCGGGACTACGTCTTTCACGGCATATTGCCCCCAGGGAAGGCTAAGTAAACTCCAGACAACCAGACCACCAGGGCCGCCAGACCATAAGCCACCCACAGGTGACCTACATGAAACGCACAGGCAACTAACTTATAGGGTATACAATGCCTGTTCAATGGTCGCCGAAGTACTCAAGAGCCCAGACAAGGCCGCCCAACGGAACCACTAATAGGTACCGGCATATAAAGTAGCCCGTGTACCGTAGATATACACTACTCGTTGGTTGCTGCTATTGTTGACGCTGCTATTCAGCGAGTTACAAGGTGAACGGAGAGGTAGTAAACCTGACAAGAGACCGACGAGTGAACACAGTGATGTAGGTCGATACACCACATATAACCATACATTACACGCACACGCACGCATACACACACCAAGACGTAGAACAGTCACCACGATACCGCTCGGGGGCTACTGTACACTCATCCAGCCTGCACGGATCGGCAATGCCGCCCCTCCTCCCCCCCCCCAAAACGACGGGTTGGGAGACCAAAAGCAATCAAAATAAGGTGAGGAGAAACATGAGCAGAGGGCGCCGTATACGGGCTCCTGGGAATCGCGGACCACGGATGGCGAGTTGCTGGGCGCCCTCAGAAGAACAAGACAGACGTAGCGCAGAATAACTACCTAAGACTAAGCAGAAGAGACGAGCGTGGTTACGTTGCCATAACAGACAGGCGAGCGACGGGATGGAACATGCGCACGCAGACGCAGACGCACTGCACTTACTTACTTATTTTCCTTGCTCACATGATGCCACCGCACATGCTAGGTTAACCATCTAACCACACGCTACCAGCACACTATATTTTTGCTTCCTCAGGTACACTAATGTAAGATTTGTCTGTCACCGGTAGATCAGTCGCGCGCGTTCCCACCGAACCCGCTCCGTCAGACTGGGGCTAGTGAGTGTACGGTAAGTCTCTAACCTTGGTTTGGCCATTTTGTCCAACAACGCTCTTGTTTCCCCTTTCCATCTGGGCAGCAGATCCATTCAGGGTAGCGCGTGTATAGTGGTGATGGGCAAGTAGTGGTATTATGGTAAGGTAGCTAGTGTTCAGTCATAATAGCATCATCCTATCTTAGTGTCGCAGATAGTCTCTCTCTCAGGCTGCTCTATCTAGATTAGTTCCATGTACTGTACTTTTCTCGTCGTCACGCAAGACTACGAACCGAGATGGGAGAGCCATGGTTCCCATCTGGGGCCTCTTTCTCACAAGTCACAATAACGCTCGAGACGGGCAGGACCCAGGCGCCAGGTAAATAGATAGATACAGTACGAAATGCAGACGCCTACGCACGAGAATAGATAGTACTACGTACGTACTCAAACAAATACATAAAGTAGAGAGGTGGATAAGAGTCCATATACGTTCCAGACCTCAGCTGGGACGTGCATACATGCGCTGCGCATGCCGTTTCTACTTCGGCTTTTGCGCGTTGACCCTAGTCGCGGCTGTGCCCGCACAATGAATCGAGTCTTTTCATCTTAACTAAGGAGCCAATACCTCTGCATTGCATACCTCTTGTACCATTCTCCCGCAAAGCCTCGAACAAGCCGTTTTTCGGTGTCCCCATAAAGAACAATCAGCCCTCGCGAGAGCTACGTAAGTAGAGGGTGTGGAGATGTACACGGATATGCACATAGACTACCATACAGAAAGAACGTGGGAAGGCGAAAGGAAGGCAACGGGGGACGTACCGTATGTTGGATCCTAGATGATCTTGCATGGTCGACACGGCACAGCCTCTTCTCCGGAGATTTATTTGTCGATACCGGACCGGGGACCAGCAAGGGTTGACGACGAGTATATGTAATCTAATGTACGAAACAGAAGCCACATTATATATAGGGTTGCAACTGAATCCTGCGGCAACGGCGGGATGAGATGCCAATATCTCTTATTGAGATTTCTCATTTCCTTTCCTCCCATTGAATCTCATGCATGAGTACGGTTTGCTCGAGTTTCTAACGGACATTTCCTCTATGCCGTCTCTAACGGCAGCTAGATAGCTGTTTTTGCGCCTACGGAAATATGTCGTGTACGAATTATCTGATTGGGGTAGCCTCTTCCCCTTTAGCCTGCCTCTAGTACAATCTGGGCTATGTCGAATTGCCCCATCATTCAGGTAGAGATATAAAAATTGGGTCCCCGAGACAATCCTTGCGCAGCTCAGGGCAGCTCAGGGGTTGTGGGATTTGGCAGGTAGTGTAGTGTATAGTCCCGGCAGATGGGCCTGGACATTTGGTACAATGGTACCTTTGAAAAGAACCGCCGAAAAGGTGGGAATTTGAGAAGTGATCAACCGCAGGGAATATTGCGACAGAATGTTCTCTGCCCTCAATCCCAGCAGTACCGCGCGGATGGTTACGGTACCATATAAGCCCGCCCGTGTGCGTGGGCTGGGACGAGACGAGACCGGGGGGCTGCGTGCTCCCCCTTACCCCCCCTCCCCCCGATGCTATGATGTATCTTCCGGTTCCATCGATCGAGTCTTCTGTCGCACATCACCAGCCATGAATCCATACCCCTATCCATGGAGCTGGGTTCGATCAGTACAGACGAATATCCTTGTCCGTCAGCCCTCTCACCATGCCTAGCGATATAGTTGTAGCCGTCGCGGTAGAGCCATAACTCTGATGACCTAACGGACGTTCGTGTGTCCCACCCAATGTGGCACCGAGTGCTATGTGCTTATGTGTATGTACAGCAGTAGTAGCAAGAAATAGAGCGGAAGAAGAGTTCATGATACCCGTTGGGCTATCATGTCTTTCCCTTCTGGGGAATTAAACACTCCTCATTCTACCTATTTCTGCTCTAGTTTGTCTACATTGAAGTATCATCGCGGCTAAGGTCTAATCAGGTGATACTATGTCAATGTATTCCCATATCACATGAAGTCCCCTTCCTAGAAAAGTGAATATATCATACGGAGTAGTTGGGTCGATCAAATGGGTAAGGACGAGAGAGCAAATAACGGTTCGGGATCTTACTACTAGTGACCCAGACGACCCGGACGAGCTTGACCAGGTTGGTATGCCAGAGAGGGCACTAGTGATCCTTATGAGAGGGCATTCGGCGCTACGTGATTGAGCGTGTTACCGCTTACGTCGAGGCGTTGACGTATGGTGCAGCGAATCTGCACGAAACGCGGCCTAATAGAGTCGTCTGAGGTGGACGGGTTATCCAAGATGGGCAAGGTGCGCATTCATGAGTATGGACACGATTCGTCACTACTGTGAGCTTGTGTGCACGTAGGGCAGAGTTGTCTGGGTATACTTGTCTAGTCCTTGTGTTCGTAGTGCCCAACGACAGCTATACTAGCGGAAGACAATAGGGCAAGAAGAGGGAAGTTCACCTCGATAGCTGAATTGTCACAGATGCCACCGGGATGATAGAAACGTATCTTCAACCGGGCTCGCTCGTTTGAGTAGGAGATGCTTGACTGTGTATTTGAGACCAGCCCCCTCCCCTCAAGATACTCCGTTGTCGAAACGCGACATGGGTTCAGGTCGATCATGGCACATTTTTCTTCAAGTGGGCAGCTGAACTGCTGGCTTGACGGACGATCCTCGCTAATTGCCACGGGCTTGGCGAAAGACCCGCAAGGTCTTCGGACGCAGCTCCGTGGAACCCGGGGGGGATTGTAGTTGGAGGACTGAGTGAGCCGTCCGATAACATTATCTATTATCAGTAATAATATAGGTTACCGGTAGCCAGTGTACGAGTTTGCATCCTGGTGCCTTTGGTCGGTTCAGTCTGATATAGTCGTTACCTTATCTAGAACGAACCGGACCGCATCGCACCGCACCACAATAGGAATACAGCAAGAACACAGCACACACAGCGCTCACATGCACCGTGCTCACCGTGCTTACGGTGCACACTGTAGCACCTGAAGCACCTGAAGAGGCTCGTGGGTCGGCATTGGCAGCTTGTCCATTTCAGGCGCCGTTATGACCCAACCATGCTCTTAGTTCAACGGCCGCCGAGGCGACATGATGTTTATTTCTACACCAGGAGCAAAGGCTAAACTAGGCCCCTTGAAATGGCGCCTCCAAGTGCGGCATGGCGTTTGGCTGGTGTTTTGGCTAAACTCGAAAAGAAGGAGATTGCGAGGCTCACTAGATAGACATTCGCCATACCTCGAGCTATCCAGCATACGTACGGTAGTAGTGGTGGTGATATGACACCGAAGCGATTCTCGCCTCGATTGTACTTTATACCATGGTAAGCTTGGCAAGAAACACTAGGGCTCAGGGGTATAGGAATCCGAATAGGCATACCAAGTATGAAAGGATTGCTTTAGCTAGGTATCTTCACGTATCTACACTACAGGAGATATATTGTCCTCACTGTATCCTACTCAAATCATCATCATAATAGATAGTTGAGAGAACAGGGATGGGGCAGGACACAGTAACACGTCAGAGACTCTGAACAATCACAACGATAACGACAACGGCGCTGTGGAAACATACAATTCAGGAGGGTGTGTGATTATCAGGTCTGATGGGCGCCAGGAGTCATGATGAAGAGAGTAGTGAGAGTAGGTAGTACTGTGCGTGCGTTTTTCCAACCGTCGATGTTGACCGATGGAGAGAGGCTGCCTCTACAACTATTACCTGCCAAGCCCTGCCTACTCCATACTGAGTACTCAGGATACCTATCGACACCACGTCGACGCTACACCACAATGGCAGTTAGCTTGGGTAGTGTCCCGACAGACTGGGATGACTCGCGCAAGGAATACCGTTGCACACGGCAAGTGCGGCGCGGATCACAATCCTGTTGGCTGGCATCGTTGAACATTGGCGCAAGCATCTTGGCCGCCCATCGTGGAGCCCTAGCGCCGCCGATCATATAGAGGCAGCCCCGGCTGAACCAGGGTCCTGATTGGGGTACATCCCGGCTCGTGCGAATCAATAGCCTTGTTGTTCGAGTGTGGTCGCCGACCTCAAACCTGCACTACTACGCTGCGCTGTCGTCCAACCCTCCATGCATCGTCATCTCAGCACAGGTCAGAAAGTGGTGTAGTGAGTGCACTAAGTGGTCTCCAGTCTCCTGGTCTCCAGCTCGTTACCTATTACCATCACCATGGCCATCACCATTCCCATCTTCTTTCATCGTCATCGTCATCGTCTGTACAGATATGTGTAGGCGTGTGCCTGTCGAGGCCAAGAAGAGAACATGGGTTCGTCGCGTGCTCCTGGATTAACGCCTCGCGGTTGCACATGCAGAGGGATAATCAGACCGACATGTTCCCCCGTCAAAAGTCATCATTCACGTTAATCATACCGGTACGGTTACTTCCTATGCAAGATGCGCCGCGCGATTTCTTCTAATCCCTCGGGTCCCCCCTGGCCACCACCCCCCTTTCCCCCCAACAATAAGCCCCTTGACGGTATACGTGAGATGATTTATATATCCCACAAAAGGACAGAAGAGCAGGCCCCTATACTGTATGGTGCACCATTCTTGACGGTAAAGAATCAACAACGTGGGAAACTAGCCGTAAGCATACCTAACTGCAAGTACTGCGTAGTGTAGGCGGCTGCCTACATCGTAAAACAAAGGTTAAACGCGATCGTCCGTTCACCGCCACAGTTCCAATCTGCTCGAGCAACGGGATCATCCGAAAGACCGTTTCGCACCTGATTCGGATGCCGCAGACGCCTGTGTGTGTGCTTTTGTAGATGCGCTAACCCAGCCAAGGTAGCATTTTCAACCTACTGCACACAGTAGGCACGGCGTAAGCAGGAGACACTGTACGGTGATATCGAGTAGTGTAATAGTAGGACAGGGTCTTGCACGGAATACCACCGCACGTACTGTACTTACGCGATCCTGTTACCGGGGCAGTACTATAGAATAGGAGGGAAAAATGGTTGCAAAGAAAATCCCGCCATAACTCATATTGTGCCGGCATAGCTTGCGATGTCTACAGAGTACAGTACTAGTCACCATCAATATAAAAGAAAGAATTTGAATAAAGATATGGATAAAAAATATTACCAACTAGGTAAGTGATACCGAAGGGGGTATGTATGCATGCATCTATGTCGTGACAGCTGAAGTAGCGGTAAGCCAAAGACAAGAACAAACGACAGCAAGAAAAGGTCTCGTCATTTAGCCGGCATGGAAAGGGTTTCTCGCGCGCACATACCCGTCCACGGCCAGAGTATGGTTCACCTTGTGGCCCAGCGATCTGGTTCAACTGTCGGCTATCGAGGATCTACATACAAATTTGGAGACAAAGATCCATGCTGGGCTGGGGGGCGTCAGCACCACCACTACCACCACAACAGCAACAACACCGTGTTATTACTGTATTAGTTGTACAACTTTGCCGACGCACGTATGGCCGCTTTGAACGTTGTCCGGAAGCAACGCAAGCGCCACCTATTTTCACACACACACACACACACACACACACATGCCACACATCTTACGTGGTTCCATCCGCTTAAGGTTTGGCCTGTTTAGATAATTGTCGTCCTTCGAGGTAACATCTTATGTGCCCGGATTCTCAAGGTTGAAGGTGTGAAACCGGATTATTTTTTGACCGGGGGTTAGCTGTCGCTTCTCTCATCGTTTTGGACATAGCCCTTCACATGTAACGCTACGAATCCCAGCGGCGTTTCCCCCCCAAATTTCTCTCCGCGGTCACACGGAGTGATTAGATAGATTTTGTTCATTAGTTTCCTCTATCGGTTTTCCGGGCTGAGCTGGGATTATCTGGTTAAATTCAATATAGCTTCGACACTTGTGGTATTGAGGAGCAATCCCGGTCGGGTACTGTTGAGAATCCTCGCACCCTTTGCCGCACCCCCCCCTTTTCTCCGTATGGCACTTATACATTAACTATCTACAAATGTATTCTGCTATCGCCTGCTTCATGATGTTTTTGCGTCCGCTTTTGCTAGCTTAATGTATATCCCTGGGATACTCAATCATACGGCTAATAGTTATCCCTACCCTCTACCAATTATACTTGTAGACTGGCCGTACGTAGGTTTGGTATATAGAGTCAAAGCTTGACTATGTTATAAATATAACCTCATTTTACCCTGATAATGGAATACTTTGTATATTCGGTTATACTTCGATTGTAATACTGGTAAATACACTCCGGTCCGACCCGGTTGTTGTACTGAGCTAACATGAGGACCCCCGAACAGATGTATGTACATAAAGTAGCCGGTGTGCTGGCGAGATACGGTGAATCGGAGGCAATCGAGCACTTGAAACTGGGATATGGGCGCTTCTTGTTATATCAGCCATGCGTTGTCATACTCCGATGGTGGTGGTACTAAACACATATTCATTTTCAGCCGATTCAAAGTAGACCCTTCATCTAAGGCCCGAACCTTGGCTTAGTACCTAGGACGTGGCTATTGTCTTTTCTGCTTAGTGGTACCGAGAATATTCGCGAGTGCAAGTGTTGCCGCAATCCGCGCATCTGTCTCAGCATTCTGTCTCTGTGAGGGTTCCTGACCCGCGGCGGCGGTGACCAATAGAGGATCAAGGCTGCGGTTGCTCCGAACAGAATCCCTACATTGTCGTATTGACATTTCAGAAGGGCCGAGTACGTCTATGCGTTGATTATTGACGGAAGACTGAGTAACTGAACTGTTGTTTTCCATTGGTGGCGTCGGCTCTTTAGCTGCAGCAAAGACAGTGGTCACCTCGTCGGTATTACTGCTGTAACTCCGGTGAGCCTCAGTAGTCGGAATCTCTGGATCTTTATGTACCAGATACGATTCAACCGACTCTCTTTCTTCTGCTTCCAAAGTATTCTGTATTGGGTCAAGATCGTCACCAGCTTCGAAAGAGAACTCCGATCCCATTCGTTTGTGTCTGGTCGCCGTGGTCGTTTCGCAGTTGTTTACCGAGCCTTTGAGATAGGCTAGCAGACCAGGAGCTAGTTCCCCAGGTGATTTTGAATGATCGCCTTGACGGCAATATTCCTCTAGTCTACCCGCTGGTTCTTCGTATTGCCTAACTAGATTGGCTGATGACTGTCTACCCTGACGGACAGCTGTCGTTATTGGACCGTCTTGGATATTCACTAATGGGTTATAGAAACCATCGTTATATCTATTCATAACGTCTGGTTCGGGCTGGGAAAATTGGCGGCGCCGATGCATCAGGCCATCTCTGTGGCCCGCAACTGCCCTTGTTGTCGCATCCTGTTGCCGAAGTTTTTGGCTTATGTAAAAATCGTTTTCATTGTCCAGGATCCTGGGGGTTGGAACTGGAAGGTGTATAATTAGCTTTAGAGGCATATCTTAAACGGACTCAGACATAAATAATACTTCGCTCGTGACCGCTTGTTGCCGAAGCGCTCCCGACCTGCCTAGGCTGGCTTCCTCGAAGGGCCACTCTGGATACCTGGTCCATATCGAGCAAAGATATTTGCGCTACCGTACCTAGAGAGTCCCGTCAGAATTGCTAACTCCACAGGGAAGGGTGCGGCAGACCAGGAGGCCTTTTTGATTCAAAAGGACCATTACTATGGGACTCGCCAGGCGCGTTCAGTCGCGAAAGGAGCCCAGCACCTTCGGAACCACTACTATCAACCATGCTGTTGGTCCTCGCCAATGCTACAGCCTCAAGCCCGCTCCCCGAGCATTTAGACAAGAGGACTTCGAGTCTTTTTACCTCGGCACGATATTGAGATTCTCGTTCGAGCCAGTAATTGGCTGTCTGCCGGAACTGTTCGAGATTCTGTTCTAGAGATTGTTTTGTTTCTCGGTGCGCTGTCTCCTCTTTGCGGATCCTCACCTGGGCAGAGGAAAATCCTTCAATTAAATACGAGATGTACGAATTATACTTAACTGGGATGGGTTCGAGTAGTCCACGTTGCATCAGCTGTACTTGAAGCGCCTCGACCATCTGGCTCAGAGACTACGTGGCAACCAGAAGTTAGCTATGAACTGCATGGTCTGGCTTGATTCGATATACCGGGTTATACCAAACTTGGTCCTGATCCCGAACGAGGAGGTGGTGGTTATCAGCATTGTCGCTAGTAGACATAGGCTCGAGTTCAATTTCAGGGGAGTTGCTAGCTGGCATGCGAGACGAGCCAGGCCGTCGTGGATCATAAAACTGCGAATCGCGAGCCGCCTTGCATTCGAGCGGGTTGACTACGAGAGAATCGGTGGGTGTTCTGGCGCGGGGCCCCAGCTTTAGCCAGCTCAGCGGTTCCGTCATGGCAGAGGGATGTATATTCGCAAACAGGCAGGATAGGCAGATCGGACTGATCTTGACAGCGCTAGGAGTAAGCTGTAGTGTAATGCCGGAGTGCTGGACACGGACACGGTATGAACCATCGAAAGGTCGAGGTGACGTTACGTGCCTAGGTATATAAGATGTAAGCGTCGATTCAGGAAGGAGTGCTTGTCGCCGCCCACCTATAGTGCAGATAGTACAGTGCCTGTCCACCAAACAAGCACCGATACGGCAACTCTATATCGGGGGAGATACAAGGGCATCGCCAGAGCATATCACAGAGTTAACAGACGTGTAACTAGAGTAAAGTAAGCTAAGATGTAAGTAAGTAGGTAGGTAGGTAGGTTTAGGTGAAGATGGGAAGTATCAGGCTAACACTGAGGCCCCTGGAGAAGGCATGTCTGTAGGTATGTCTAAAAGGCGCGGCTCTGCCCAAGGCGTGATGAATGCGTTCTTGTTTGTACATGGCAGAAGCCCCCTGCGTTGAGAATGGTTACTTCTATATAGGTACCTACCTACACTAGCACCTACATGTCAGTACGCCATTTAAGTTACAATGGTGTGGCATATTTAAGTTACGTGTTTAATGCCACAAGCAGGCTTTTTGTGGCATACCCAAAAGTTAGAAAAAGTATAGCATGGAAATAGAGATCAATATTACGATGCTCAAGCCAACCATCATAGACAGTGCTTGGTGAAAAGGCTCTGCAAGCATGCCGCGCCTAGTTAGCAAGAAATGTCCTTCTCTTTCAACGTAGGGTGAATTAGCACTGGCTTGATCGATAGGTAAGGCGTGGTTGTCGTGGTGATTGATTGCCTTCTACGAGTTGGCGAATTCGTGCCGAAGCGGACACCCTCTCTGCCTGTTTAGATCTAAGTTGGTATTCCATAGGTTGTCAATAACATACAAGGCTGCGCAGCGGGTTTCGTGTTAGGAGTATCAATCAAATGCGGCGTACACATGGCAAAGGGGGGAAACAAACTAACTGGGTGCTGCGCTGTATTGTCCCTCTACCGACCTAAACGTTTCACAATCTCCCCACGATATCCGATGTGGATAGATTATGAAGATAGATCATGGAGTAGGAGCGGAATTGGGATAGAAGCTATTGATGGGAAAAGTAGGCGATAGGGACACTGTCACGAAGTATTGCACCGGTGGTCATCATCACCCTCGATAGGAAGGGCCTTCAATAGAAGGTTAAGGTGTCGAAGATTTAACCAAACGGGCGTGTTTTATTGACACTCAAGCCTGGTTGTCGACTCCCGCCCTCGCTCTTATTCAACGCCAAATGCTGCTCATTTTAGATAAGATCAATCAAATAGATCACCCGCCTTTTGTCGTTGCCTAGATCGCCCTCCGGACACATCCCCGAATAGTTCCTTGCCGGCATTTTGGCCAAATTTATCGGGGAAAAGCTCCTTGACCGTCTTTCCCGCCGAGCCCTTGATAGCGAAACCTGTATTAGAGCTTCTTTGATTCGCTGCGCCGCGGATACTGAAGGCCGCGCTCCCTGCCGGGTCTGGGCTAGTGATCCTGTCCGCCAATTTGCCCTTGCCAGGGATTGTGACTCGATCCCCCAATTTACGAGGAGCAACAGCCGGGGTATCGCTACTGCCGTCCATCAGAGGAAGCGTGATACCTTTGGACAGAAGGGTGGCCGCATCTTCGACTTTATCGCCTAAACGCCCGCTTTCTGACACTGGCTCACTTGGGAATAGCTCTTTCACCCGGTTCTGACGTGATATGTGACTCTTGATAGCCTGTGCCCTGTGCCGATTCCGTTCCCACGCTGTGGCTGACCCGCTATCCGCCATATTGTCCATATCCCGGTCGCCATCCCGATCGCGGCCTGGAGAAGCTGAGCGGTCTCTTCTCGAACTTGCGCTCTCAGGAAACAATTCCTTGCCTCGATTTGAAGGCCTGTATGAGTCAATCCTTGGCTCAGCTGTATCGTGGTCGGGCGTGATTGAGCGCCTACGCCTGGGGCGTCCCTTTGTCTCTGTTGGGGCGGAACTGTCATCGTAAAGGTTTACGTCGAAAGGCTCATCATCTTCATCACTTCGTGCTTGCCGTCCACGTCTCCTTGAAAAGCTATCGCCGTTCCGGTCCCGGTATCTTCTTGCTTCATTCCTTCGCCTTCGCTCCTCGGGGTCATACTTTGGGTTGAGAAGGTAGAAACGACTCCGCGAAGCAGCACCGACTTGTTTCCTGTCACTCTCGAGGGCAGGCCGTACCTGGAGAGTGATTTCTGGTTTTGCCGAAAATGATTTGGCAGGAAGCAGCTGTCGCGCAGGCAACTGCGAGGCATCTGAAATGTAGTAATCGGCTGCACTGAGTGCCTGCAGAGCTTGGAGGGCAATGTCTCCGGAAGCAAACAGTAGGTTTGCAGAGTTGTCATCTATCCATTCTATCCTCTCGAGACGCACGGAGTCGTCGGAGCAATGTTGCGCAACATAGGCTTTGACATCGTCGGGGTTCATGATATCTAGGCCTTTGATGAAGACTTTGGAGGGGCAGCGGGCGTCTGCATCGTCGTCGATCTCGCCTGGGGAACGATTGCCCTAGGATGAATGATTAGCGGGGTTGGTACAGGGTAGGCGAAAGCGGCATGAACAAACCGGATCAGGTTCAGGGACAATGGGTTCGTCGGCGACAAGATCGACATCGATGTCCATGTCATGGTCGAGGTCCATTGAATCCATGGCGCGAGCAACACGCGCACCTAGCGCCAAGCAATGTAGAGCCTCGTTTATATATATTGGCAGTAGGGCAGGTACAAAATCAGTGGTTTGAGTTGCAGCCAGAGGTAATCGCAAGGCTCAAAATACAGGTGAAGTGCTGGTGACGAAGTTAGTAGGTAGGCAGCGTCGTGTTGTGACCGTTGCTATAATGCGTAGTATGGCGCGAAGAGGCTCTGCGCTAACAAGTTGTATTAGATGTACCTGGAGGTGTTTGATGGGCTGGTTGATTGGTTCAGCACGAGGGCGGTCTGTCGATTCGTATGAAAGGTACAGATGAAATGCGATCAACCCTACCAAACGATTACCTTAGGTAGGTAGGTAGGTATCTGTCGCGCTTGTCTATCGTGGGTACCTAGGTACGGCAATCCTTGTGGTAGGTGGCTGATGCCTCCAATGTGGGTATCAGGAGTCAGGTATTTTTGGTAACGGCAGTAGGTTAGGTGAGCAGCACTAAATTCCATCCCGCTCAAGTGAATGTGTGGGTCTGTCTTTGATTAGTCATCACGGGTGTCTCCCAAGCCCTTCACATGTGCCACCTAGACTACTAGTACTATTTGAACCTATTGAGTTCCAGGTTGCATCAACATGAAATGTTATTGCCCGCTACACATATCAACAGATCTTTGAATGTCATGGGGATACAGAAATCAAAATATGTAAGCTAGGTGACCGAGCAGCAGTATAATGACATTCCCAGGCCTGGACGTCTTACAATATTTGAGCAGAGGCTGTCGAGTTAATCATCTAGGTATTCGTGTGTAACCGAATAATCGAGCGAAATCCATCGATATTACTAACTAGGACCATGTAGGCCAGTAGATTCGGTTACCCAGGTATATGTCACAACTAAGATAAATAATAGAGGTTGTGAACATATGTCACGCTGGTACCTACATACTTGGTCCATACAGGCATTCAAGCAATATAGCCACAATGGCCATATGCCAACGGAGGTCTAGGTATTTATGACATATCTGTTCTTGTATTTCTGCCATGCACTAGAATAAGAAGCAAGATTTTGAGAATAAAATCATTCGTCCTCCGTGGCGCAATTGGCTAGCGCGTCTGACTGTTAATCAGGAGGTTGAAAGTTCGAGCCTTTCCGGGGGAGTGATATTGTTTTTGGTCCTTGGTCCTTAAGTTTAAGAGTAATTTCTCTCTCTAAACCTTTAAAGGACGAGGTTTTTTTTCTTTCCTTCTCTCTCACATGTCTATTGACCGGAGACATGCTTTTACGTAGCTGCGGCATTCACCTTCTTAATTAATTAAAGCACAAGCAAATTTAGCATTAGCATTCATAATCGACTTATATTTTCTGCGTAACAAATTAAATTAGAGATGCACGCAGAAAACACGTCTATAGCACCAACCAACTGCGATATAGTCGACCTTGTAATAGGTACTGTCTTATTCGGGAGAACACTTGCACGCTTATAGAGGCATGTCAATTCTGTCATGGAATCAATTAACCTGGTATGTTGGATCTGCTCTTCAGTTTAATCCTTACGTGACGACAGTATCATCTCGCGGATAGCTACGCCAAGGGCTTTTCCATCGTCAAATAGGTAGAGAGCAGCAATCAATCCCGGGGTGAGCAACGGAATAATACCCGATCAATGCCAAGAACGCTGAAGAAGACCACTGCCAAGTCTGTTCTCGTGAGGCTTATACCCCGCGTCTTGCGCCTTTATATAGTACATACGACATGAATTTCCATTAAAGCTACCTAGTTAGTCATCTATATCTGCTTTAGATACCTTGAGCTTAAATATTAATAAGTATAAAAATGAACTTGATTTCTATAAAATTATGCCAACACATATCCTCTCATCTTTACAAAGCTAAAGATAATAATAGTTTACTTATTAAAAGATAAATAGATCTTAAGAAAAGATTAAACGCTTGGTTGTGAAGCAAAATAAAATAAATCATGAAGAATAACTCCCCCGGAAAGGCTCGAACTTTCAACCTCCTGATTAACAGTCAGACGCGCTAGCCAATTGCGCCACGGAGGATCACACTTGATGACTCGCAGCCGAGTTATAACAAACTATATACTGGCTCCAGTTGATGCAACACAATAAAATCTCAACCATCTCTCTATTTTCTCTGTTCCTAAATATAATGATAGTTCGCAGTCATAATAATCACACCGACTTGTCTATTGCGATCACCAGTAGATCGCACTTTCTTTCTATATACAGTATCGTCACCTTGCTCCGATTTGGTTACAGATTAGATAGAGGCTAGAGTATCCGGGCATGAAATAAATGTAAAAAAGAAAAGAAAGAAATTCCGAGCTTTAGCAGCGATAGTCGATACAAGATATCTACCCAATAAGCGTGGTCAAGGGCTCAAATCGCAAGCGATGATATGAAAATACTATTTCAGTGCGACACGGTTTGGATGAAATCGCAGTCTCGCACAAAGCTACCCCCGTGTCCTACGCATGGAGAAGGAATGCAGACATTAAATACTTAATTCGAGAGTCACCATTGTATCAGGTCTGGTACCGAGGATGGAAGTCTAGGTGAATGAATTCCTTGGATGGCAAGATACAAATCTCCTATGCCTCTACTTTGAGAACCGTGCCCCTAAACCATGACGAGAACCCATCTGCCAACACCGATACAGTAGTTCAGAATAAGTAAAGCAATACAGCCGTGGTCCGAAGTGAGGATGACACAACAGGGCCAGGTCTTTCTCGAAGGATTTCATTCATCATTCATTGTATTCATTTACGCCTATATCATACTATGGTTGCGTTGGACCTGACGCAAAGGGCAGGTAATATATGTACCTAGCATGTCTCATATTCACGCAGGGTAAAGTCCATAGACATGTACGGTCTCATTCTTTCGTGCTTCCTCTTTTTCGCACTTCCAATCCTGCGATCGATCACATAGCCACTCCCCTTGGCTGCGTCGTCATATCGAGCAGGGCTAGCTCTATTGGCGGGCAGAGGTATCAAAAGACGTGTAACAAAGAGTTCGACCAAGCCAGACGTATAGATGTTGGGGGACGGGGAAAGGGAGTGAAAAAGACTAGGGAGCGGGAAAAGGGCAAGCCACCGATGGGGAGGAAGATTCATGATATGCAAGAAAAAATAAAATGAAGTGACCATTAATGACCAAAACCAATCCTGATGTTGTTGTGCCTCCACCATCACCTATGCTGGCCATTCTTAGAACGCCATATCCTTATCTACCTTGCGCTGCGGGAGGTTCTATTGTTGCTTTAGACCGAGAGACTGGGATGCTTCTACACCGTCTCTACTCCCCGTCTACACACTTCCACCTGCATTCGTGCTAATTTGGGACGTGACCCGTCTCCTTCTGCTGTACTAAAGCTAGGCGCCCTCGAGATCTCGGAAGCCGTTCGCTTGAGCGATGGCAGTGATGGCATAATGTTCCCGGCTGGGGGTCTATCCTCCTCCCCTCCAGTGTCGTCATCCCAGTCATCATCACCATCCAAGAGCGAATCGTATTCCCAGCTAGCCTCTAGGTCATCCATGTGGCACGGGGATCGCCGGAGGAAATGCCATGAGAAAGTGTGGTGAACCATGGCGATATAGAGTGACTCGACCTTTCCCGTGACGTGGCAAACAGCACAGTATTGCCGTAGGAATTCTAGATCGTAGGGTCGACCTAGTAAGCTCGAGTCCAGGGGCCGCAACATGGGTAAGCCTTCGAGGGTCACTGCATCACAAAGACGTGCTTGCAAGGGCATCCACTCCCTCCCGCGAAGAAGAGGGCCAAAGGCTTTGGTAATGGCCTTAGTAAATGACTCACTGTCTGTGCCACCTACAGCAACCATCTGGTGGAGTCCACGAGACAAACAGCGTTTATAGGCATTGGTATCCTTTTCGAAAGGGAAGGGTTGCGCCGCCGTCGGCAGCAGTGACACATGCACAGTCCATGGTATTCTTGTCTGGGTCTGGGCATAAGTGGCGCCCCCAGAGGGAATTTGCGTAGACCCATGACTGGGAGAGGGAAGAGGCTGTGGTCGCAAGGTACCGCCATACTGTGATAGCCATTTTCTTGTGCGTTCAGATTCTGACGTTGGTCGCTGTTGGTGACGATGGTAGGATCGCGAAGAATTTGACCGTTCTTCCAGTACCTCGATCCGCTCTTCTAGGGTTATTGATGCCTCATTAATTTCCATGACCCTGTCGTTTAACCGCTGTAGCGCGTCGTCATGACCGTCAAATCGCTCGTCATATCTATGTTCAGCGGTAGCCTGTCTCCTGTCAAGCTGATCCAAGGAAATCCACATGCGGTTCACATTCCCGAAGCAATCCTTCACATCCTGGTTGATTTCTCCTCTGCTTGCCTCAAACTGTTCCTCTAGATTGCCGAGACGTTGAACCACTTGTCCCAGAGCGTTTGTCTGATTGTCTCGATCCAGCTGCCCTTCCAACAACTGAATGCGTCTCCGAAGCTCTTCCACCTCGTTCTTATCGGGAGGCGGCTCGGTGGCTTTAACATGGTAACACGTGGAGTGGCCGCAAAGGCATGTCACGCTGGGATGTGCACGGTTTAAAGTAAAGCCAACGCATGCGCAGCGCTGGCCCTTGATTTCCGGGTTAAGGAGGATAAACCGGCATTGACCGCTAGGTAAAGGCTCCTCGTCGGTCCCCATCTTGGTTATTGCCGGGGACCCTGCCCTAGACGAGATCGATGATCGCGTCGACATGGCTTCTACTGTCACAAGCCGGTCTGAACGAGATCAACGATGACGATATCTGATTTTGGCAGACGGGCCGTTCTTGGGTGAAAAAGAGTTGACCGTATGTAGGTAGAGCTTTAAGCCCAACTCGTACTATCGAACACGAGGCCAGCGAACAGGCAGTGGGCTCGTTGGGAATACTCGGTCCATGGAATAATTCCTACGGCAACTTCGACCGGAGGGTGGGCTCAATTACAGAATTTTGTTCTGCCGCCGCGCCACCAGTGATAATAAAAAGAACAAGCTAAAAGCTTGGGAAGGGCTATAGAGGATAAGGGGAAGTAGTGAAGTTCATATAAAGCTATGCAAAAGTGGGGGGTTTGAGCCGTTCGGCTGTCGAGGCAGTTCCTTGTGGATTCGGGGGGGTGCGGTTGTATAAGTCTGATACTGACCGACCAGGAGTGTGGGATGCTTGTACAGCCTGGGTCTTTGAGAGGCTGCACAGAATGTGACGTGCAGATGTCGAGTGATGGCTGATAAGATGCAAGAGGGAGCGAGAGGGACAAAAGCGGGAAAGCGACGCGATAGGTAGGGGGAGTAGGTATGTATATAAGTATAGATAGTGAGAAAGAGAGATAGCTGGTGCGTGAGACAGGTAGGCAGGTAGCGTTCCTGAGAGACGAGGACGTGTGCAAGGGCGAGGGGACAAGCCCTGGGCCGGGGTTGTTGATGGAATGTTTAAAGGAGGATATTTATGCGGGCCAAGCGCTGGCTAGATATGCTTCTGGACCAGCTACGCGCGGTGTAGGAAGCGTACCTAGGTAAAGATAGCACGGGTGTTGCAGAGCGAACCGATAGGCCAGAGACAACGGCACTCTGCAGTATTGAGAGATAATGAGCTGGCTGACGAGTGTACCGAGCCAGGGGTTGGCGGTTGGAGTGGTGACGACCGGTGGTAGAAGGAAAGGTAACAGCAGTGCTGGCGATAACCGTTTAGTTGTCGTAGTCAGGCCGTGAGTGAGTGTGGGAGTAGTACAGCCATTCGTTGCGTGGCCTGGCAGTGCAGCGATGCATCGATACCCGGCTGGCTGGCTGGCTGGCTCTCTGGCGATCTCTCTCTACCTGTTTCCTCTTCCTTTCTCGTTGTCCGCTTGTTCGCCAGTCTTAGCTCGACTGTTATTCTTCCCTCTCCGTCTCTCGTAGAATTAGGTCCTGGTTATCCTACTTAAGCATGTAAGATAGTACCCCCAAATAATCTGTGCTCCCCGTGTTGCAGTTTACTACCCTTTGTGTGGTTTCATTCGGGTGGGCGCTCTCTGATCGCTAGACCCCTGGGCACTCAGAAACCCTTAAAGGCGAAAAGATAGGCGGGCGTTGGTCCCCCCGGTTAATATGAGCTGCTGGGCTTCATGTACATACCGGGTCTGCTGTAAGTGGAAGGGAAGCAGGCAAGCAAGCAAGAAAAGGAATGAAGAATATCACACTCAAAATGGCGGTCAAAGAAAGTCGGACGGCCGTGGTCAGATAGAGGGCGCGGGCAGCGATGAAACACAACCTACCTACGGGCTAGATAGATAGATAGATAGAGAGATATATAGATAGATAGTGATTTGATGGCGATGGCGCATTGAGCGCAGGACATGATGTTGTTGCTTGAGGGGCTGGATCGATTGGTGGGGACTTGGGTGAGTGGATGACCCGCTGTCCCCCTGGCACGAACGAACCTTGGTGGGCTAATCTTGTCTGTCATGGTTTCCACCCAAGCCCGATGGCCCCAGGTCAGCGTTGATCCAGCGGTCCCTACACAGTAGGCCAGGCAAGTACTTGTGCCTAGCGCATGTCGTACCCAGTACCTACCAGGTGGGCTACCCCGTTTAGATGGGGGGTTCGATGGTAGGTACCTAGAAAAATCCAATACATGCAGACACACTTGCACACACGATGAGATAGACCAGTAGTACTACTTTTTATTCCAGTCTAAATGCACTACGTTAGAGAAGTCGCCCATAGTTATTAGTTATTTGCGACTCATGTGCGACGAGTGAGTTGGACAGCTCAGGTCCCATTTACAAGAGTGCGATCTTTTATCTTAACCTCCTCAGATTTATGTCTGTCCAAATGGCATTCGTATGCGGAGGTATCTAGCTACTATGACCTACCTCAGGTACAGCTTGAAAGGTACACTGACAGTGTACTGGGGGGTAACCTGAAGAATCGTGGTTTATCTGAGTGCTTACCACTCTAACCTATATCAGTCTGCTTCTCGCTAGGCAATGGCTCTCACATGTCTGGAATTCTACATATGTAGGTACAGAGCCCTACCTAAGTGGGTTGGTTATTCGGAGACATGTATGTATTCTGCGAAGGTTGTGTACTTGCAGCGGCCAGTTACGGACTAACAAGATGCCACATCACTCTCTCTCGCTCTCTCACCACCAAGATCGCATCATTTTCGGCGGATTCTCAGGTGGGCCTGGCGGGCTGGATGGGGTGGATTGAACAGGAGACTGTGCTCGGCGGAAAAGGTGAGCCTCTCATCCGTGACGTGTGCTAGCCCAGCGCCCGGTCAGGATACGTATACCGATATGAGGGGGACGAGGTACTAGTGCAGCAGCACAGGACGGGGATCACAGCTCGAAGAGAAGTCTGCAATTTAAAGTACCAAGTCGGAATGTGGGGGTCACGATAAGGGGTGCCCTCTACATACCTACCTCATGTGTACAGCGACACCCAGAAGTGGTACGGCAGCGCTTCCAAATAGCGAAATCGTTCCCAGAAATTTGGTGTAGCTACAGATATACCCTACCTGCATGCATAGGCAGGACCAACGTATTCTGGTGCGGGTGTCTGTATGCCGCGAGCAAACGTTTTGTTGATCGATAGGTGAGAGACTCTTCTGCAGCATTTGAGCATCTCTAGGCGCGTGTGGGTGCGCTACTTACGAACATAACCTTTAAGTCCTAACGAGAAAGTACAGTATCTTGGCTCGTTCAGCGGTATATGGAAGAAAATGTTAGGTAGGTAATTAACATCCTGGTACCATAATGCGGCACTGGAAAGAAAAGCGACCATGCTGCGTGTGTTTTTCTCCTCAGTATTGCCATGATGAGCAGATATCGGCGGCGTATCTGCATATGTACGGAGTAGTGTAGGCAGAGTAGATCGCGATTCATTTTTTTTTCCCCATCTCAACTTCCTTCCAATGAGGAGCCCGTGACAGGTCCCGTTTCAAAGGTGTCGTGTTGATTGCATGAAAGAACCGACTCAGCCTGAACCTCGTCCTTGTCCATGTCTCCGAAAATCCGTATCTTATTGATCGGGGTCTGATACGCACTGCAGGTACATGACGAATCATGGGCGATGACGGGATCAGCAGCTCCTGGCTCACCAGATGGCGCAAAGATAAGAGACCGACCGACCCGCACTGCGCACTCCCAGTCTCTTTTTACCAGCACCAAGCACGGCACCTCTCTCGTCCACTTACAGCACGGCTCCCGGAATTCGAGGCCGTTACCGCCGCGGCCCTGGATCGAACATCAAATACCACAAGAATAGCATGAGCGGGAATGACGACCTGCGTCAATACGTGAGCATGTGTGCGACCTGGCTATCTCATCAGTCAGGACTTACCACACACCATCTGCCTCCCACACCACATGGGCCCATGCGGGCCTTCTAAGTTGCTTAAAGCTAGCAGGGCACCGCGCCGCTTATGGTATGCACCTTGATGTGCTGAGGAGCTCCAGGTTCCATTACCACACGGCCTTATCCCATCCGCAAGCGCGGGCTATGGTGAAATGGGTAGTAAATCGTGTTCCCATGACTACGCACAGTTTTATGGTGGTTTACGGAGTATCTCGACGCTCCTTCATCCTGATCGCCTCGTTGTCTCGTCATGGTTTTTCTCTAATCAATGACTCTGGCCCCGTGCTTCTGTCCTTGGTCCCTCTTCCTTGTGCTCGGGAGGGCGGCAGAGATGTGGAATATTAGCGATACTCTATCGTGCGCACCATGTTCCACAGACCAATATATGCGCCTGGCAATGGTGAAATGTGGTGTGCCACACTAGGCACCTTATGCACGCGATGTACCTACCGGTCAAACACATGGGAACAGGAATTTACATGGTGGGATGCCAGTCAGTGTGGGATGGATGTACGTACTGCGAATCCCAGCCAAGCACCCAACGACGAAAGGCCTCCCGTGCGCCCCCACGCACGTCAGGGATAGGGTCTTACCACCAATCCTGGGCTGGTTGGAACGTGTAGGTATCAGGTATGTTCCGAAAGGGTGCTATTTATATTGCGGACTGTTATCATGATGACTTCGGCCTACGCTACAGAACGAGCGTATAGGACTAGGACATCAAGGCTTGACGAACACCTACCAGACCTACCTCCCAACACATACCATACACGCTCTAGGTGGATATTATCTTCGGCCCGTGCCTTAGCTGCTCCTGGGCGCCTGCACGTTCCATCGCAACGTTTCTAGCGATTTCGGTGATACCTACAACCCAAGGTCGGCTAGGTATAAGGAGGCGTCCATACCTAAGTTAAGTAAGTAGGTAAGTGAGTAGGTATTCTGAAAAGCTAGACATGTTTCGCTATGCCAACCCAGATTATACGATACCATACGTGTGTATGTACCTAATAGTTACTTAACACCGGGTACTGTAGCTTACGGAGTTGAACTAAGTTATGAATGAAATTGGAGCGCGTTTGCCGCTCGACGGGTTGCCAAGAAAAAGACGGCCGGTAATATTAGGGATGGAATCTTATCAAAGCAAAGTTGACGCCATAGCCTAGAGTGTGTCGAACAACGGTGGGCGTGTACCTGTCAATATCTGGCAGGCACGAGTAACGAAAATACGATGAATGTTTTTACCTATTTATACCATCCATCCTGTTTGAAGAACTGTGTATGTGTTTTTGTGTTGGCTAGCCCTACATGCAAATTATTCGTTGGTAAGCTAGGAGATGCGCAGCTAGTTCTGGGAGAGGGTGTATTGCATTTCGAAAAAGGAAACACATACTACGGTAAGGAGATGGCGTGGCGAAGACCTTTCCAATTCGGTTACAACAACGGGATCAAACGCGGAGCCGAGCACTACCAGGGCTGCTTTTGATGCAACGAATTCTTATGACGTTGATGTAGTTCATGGCTGTCATGCACCCGCGTTTCCCGCCTGATCGGTATCGAACCATCTCCTTTATTGGGGAATAAAGGATAATTTGTCTCAAACGACAACTTTGGGGGTGTGAATATCTAGTCGTGATTCGCAACCATAAAGCGTGAATGATGCGCTGTCTCAACTCTGACGACCTTGAGGAAGAGCATTGACTAAACAAAACAATCGACTTGCTACGCTTGCTCGCATTCAATCTCAGACTATATGGGCCTTTCCGGTTCCTGAAAATGAGATACCTTGCATATAAAATTGCACAATACCTAGAAGGCGAGTACAAGGCGGCAACTATAGCACGTCGTTCTTCTTAATCCTCTTCTCGAGGACCACCTCTAGGTTAATAGCCTCATCTGAGTAGGTAGACATATGCTCGAATAGAGCTGCCCTCGACACAAGGCGAGAGCGGCCGACGGAAGCCCTTCAGATACTACAATAACACAAAAAAAGGGAGAGAAAAAAAGGGAGGATACGGCATATTCTACGACAGATGTGGCTCGGTTGAGGCCGGAGATTGACCCCACAATGATGATGTCTGATCACCGGGGAGGACAATGTTGAGGGGCCCCAGCAGGCTGCTAAACGATGAGCGAGTATATATCAAGGCAGGCATTCTGACCGAGACGAGTCGTTTGATCTTGAAAAGACTTGAGCATTTAGCTCATTACTAGAAACAGACAGTCATGTATGTTGCGAAGCCGATAAGCCACACAGAGTCAGACCGGGACTTCCCACTGCCCATTCTTATATCCCGTGGACATGCCCATCTACAGTAGGCGCACTTACCTAGATAAGGTTGCGACAGTTGCAACTGCTTACAACAATAGGTTCAGCCTGCTTGGGAGCTTCCAGGTTATTTATTGCCTACCCCTAGTAGGTAGGTACCTAGGTTGGTACAGTAGGTATGCGCAGGTAGGTACTGCACCTACTATCTTATCACTAGGATCGAAGCCTCAATTGCGATGCAGGATGCAGCTTTTAATTGCAAGGCACAAACTCGGCGTCCCCACATACCCACCCAGCCGCATCCACACACATCACCGTCCCACACGAGACACCTTCCAATAAACGTTCAAGTCGCCAATTTCACCATCGTCTCCGACCGCCCCGACCCTTCGCACACTGCTAGATCACCGGCCGAGAGTGTCCGTATGACACCGCCCGTAGTCATGCCAGCTTAGTCGGTACGCACATCACGATACCAACACAAACTGCCCCGCAACAACCAATATCGCAATGTCGGACCCCGCCGCTGCTCTGGCCTCTCTTTTACGTGCCTCCACCATCCAGGACGACGACGAGGTTCTGAAGCTCGCCAATGCCGCTATAAAGGCCTCCAAGACGGATATCAATGCCCATCACACTAGGGCCGTTGCGCTTCTCAAACTCGATCGCTTCGATGACGCCTTGCGAGCCATTGCTGAAGGCGGTAATGCGCTAGAGTCCAAGTGCATTCTCGAGAAGGCCTATGCTCTATATAAGACCGGCTGCCTCAAAGAGGCTCGCGAGACCGCCGAAAAGGCGCCATCGGCCCAAGCTGACTCGCGCCCCTTTCGTCACCTACGCGCTCAGATCGCATACCGCTCCGAGAGCTTTGCAGACGCTGCCTCTTTATACCATAGCCTTGCCCAAGAAACACCTAGCCTGTATGGCGACGAGAGCGATATAAGGATTAATCTTCTGGCCACCAATGCGCAGCTCGAATGGGCCGGCCTCGGTCACCAGATAGCTGATAGCGAGAGGCAACCTTCCCGTGCTGATCGGGAATCATTCGAGACCGCCTACAATGTCGCGTGCGCTCACATTGCGCGGGCCGAGCTTGCTAAGGCCCTGATAATATTAAAGCGCGCTCGAGACCTTTGCGAGGCCAGCGAGGACTTATCGCCCGAAGAGAAGAAGGTTGAGCTACTACCCATCATCGTTCAACACATCTATGTGCTATCTCGGCTAGGCAAGGATTCGGAGGCTGCTGATCTGCAAAAGCTAGTCGTTCAATCTGAGTATGTCGCGATGTCGACCCTTTGGTTCGGTTGATAACTGATACTCTCTCTAGAATCCCGGAAGCGCCCACGAGGGCAGTTGCCCAGAACAATCAAGTCGCCCTCGCCGGAACCGAAGGCAATCCTTATTTGACACATCGCATTTCTGAACTGGCAGGTAAATTATCTGGTAATGACAGACTATTCGAGTATCAGCAATCTGTATTGAGACGAAACAAATATGCATTGGATCTCCAGATGCAGAAGTTCCAAGGAGCAGAATCATCGACCCATAAGCATGTGCTCTCTGCATCCACACCATCGGCACTACTTGATGTTGCTCCACTCGGCGTCATAAATGCTGCTGCCTGTACTGAAATGGCCAAGGGCAAGGCTGCCATCCGCAAGATTCTATCAGCCCTGGAGAAACGTCCGAACGACGTGGGACTGCTATTGACAATCATCCAACTCTACATCCAGACAGGGAATCCTGGCCCAGCTCTCCATATCTTGGAGACATTCTTGAGACGCTTAGAGACTGTAACTACTGCCGATTATACCGATGCGCGATTCTCTCCGGGTCTCGTGGCTGTGGCTGTGGCGCTATACAGACTGCATGGCCGACAAAACGCGGTTCGTGCTGAACTAGCCAGAGCTTCTGCGCACTGGAGATCTAAATCAGATGGCACCTTCACCTCACTTCTGCGGGAGGCTGGCGTGGAGCTCCTCCGCTCGTCTAATCCCGACGATGTGGCTGCAGCAGGGGCAACTTTTGAGAAACTAGTAACGCAACCGGGACAAGACATCACAGCAGCAGCAGGACTCGTAGCATCCTTCGCAACCAGCGATTACGCCAAGGCCGAGCCTTACCTGTCCAAGTTGACGCCAGTAGAACGACTGACCGCCGCCACTGATGTCCAAGCCTTGATACAAGCAGGTGTATGTCAGGCCGCAGCCCCTACGCCCGCAAGCAGGAAGAGAGGGGCAACAACGGCCGCAGACGGGGCAGAGAAGGCGAAAAGCGCTAAGCGCCGACGTAAACAGCGGCTGCCCAAGGATTATGAAGAAGGCAAGCAGCCCGACCCCGAGCGGTGGCTTCCCCTCAGAGACCGCAGCGCCTACCGCCCCAAGGGCAAGAAGGGCAAGAAGCGCGCACAGGAGGTCACCCAGGGTGGCGTCGTCAAGGAGGAGGAGACTCTCGAGCTCGTGGGTGGCGCAGGGGCAGTCAAGGTCGAAAAGGCGACCGCCAGCAAGAAGAAAAAGAAAGGGAAAAAATGAAATGGTCTAGTACAGGATGAGCTTGGGTTGGCTGGGTATAATGTATTTAGGCGAGTTGCTCTGGTCATCTCACGTGCTGTCAATACAACGTCCGCAACTCGAACAGACTATCATTCCGAGCCCTTATCATAGCCATGTCCAATCAATCATGCAAGCAGCCTATAAGAAGAACCCCTATGATTCCCTTTGCCATGCGCTGTCGGAGCAAGTATTCATGAGCCCCGAAATCTAGAGAAAAAGCATACGTGAGTCGCATGGCGAGGAGGCAAGTCTCTGTTCACAACACGATCCATCAGACATCACGAGCATGAGGTTGATTAGGAAGACAACATAGAAAAAAACTAGATATTACATGGAGTATTCCATTTGTTGCCGAAGCAGTCAATGCCCGGTCTATAAGGTCCTTCCTTCCTTCCTTGTATCACTCACTCACTCACTTCCCTCCCAGGATATGTACAAGGCGTTCAAGAGAGGCAGGGGCAACTGAAACCCCCATCTGATTGATGTATATAGCGCGAAGAGTTTGTGTGGCAAAACCCCATCACTCATCACTCATGAAAAAAAAAAAAAAAAGAGAGAAAGAACAGAAAAAAAAATTAAGGCTGCAGGCTAGCTAGCTATCTATGGGTGAATTTGTGTTGCGAGAATTCGAGCACAGCTAGCTAGGATAACTTCATCTGCTCTCTTCTCTTCTCGTCTCTTCTCTTGCGTGTCTCCGTCTATCGTTACATGTTGGGGTGGTAAATGGGCGCTTATAATAGGCAGAAAACATGAATTCCAGGCCTTGCGGAAAACAAACCTCTCTATTTTGCCCATACGCATGAACCCTATATCTTCAAAAAAAACGCCACAACCTGCTATGAGAACATTTTTTGCGATGCTCCGGAAACAGGAAAGATAATGCTCCGACCAATCGCTAATTACATTCTTATAAAAATTGATAAATATTAGGCATGCACCTGGACTGCTGAAGAAGGGAAACGGTTGGCTTCTTGGGTGTCCTCTTCGGCATCTGATGCATTATTCTGTTGTATTGGAGAGCTTGGCGGCTCTGGCGTATAAAATCGAGAGGGTAATGGCACATCTACCACCTGGGTCTCGTCCTCTTCGTCATCAAGCGGTGGAAGTGGCGAACGACGGCCGTCAGAGAAGCTTAAAGCAGCGTCGCTGTCCTCGTCGGACGGCACAACAAGATTTCCACCGACAGTGCCTTTGGCTGTCCGTGACGAGTATTTGCGGTGTAGATCTCGGAAAGAGCGAGCCGTCGCCGTGCTGGCGCTCGTGGCTGATCCCCGTCGTCCCGAATTCTCGGGGAGACGACCAAGGAGAGACCGAAAATCGTCATCATCGGCCGCAGCATTACCAGGAGATCTGGGCTCTTGTTCGTCACCTGGCTGAGCCTGCTTCCGATTTTTCAGGTGTTCGTCCGTCACGATTCCTTGCAACTCCTCACCAAAATTGATCACCGACGCCTTCTTGCCATGGACTGTAAAGCTGCCGGCACCCCTGGAGAGAACTTCATCCCGCGCGCTATCATCAGAGACACCTCCGATGGACATAGAGTCTTTGCCTTTCTTGCTTCGGTGGCTTGATAGATGACCAGCACCTTCTCGTAGAGTGCGTTGCAAGCTGCGCCGCGCCTTGCCTCTGTCAGACTGATCCTTGTCAGTCCCGCCAATACTACCTCTCTTGCTACGATCTGCCGCATCGTCTGTCGTATAGGCTGAGCTGGGGCGGCGGTCGTAGATACGAGAATTTTCCAATTCGAGTAGTCCATTCTGCTCTAGCATATGTCTCTCATGCTTGTCTTCCGCCGAATCTTCGTCTACGAGTTCGGCTCTTTGTCGATGTGGTGAGTAAGACGTCTCCGGAAGGTTTGATGCAACGGCAGGCCTAGAAGACGCTACGCTAGAGAGTGACGTTTTCCTGAGGCTGTTCTTTCCATGGCGCGAATCCGGCTTGTCTTCGAGTGCTGTTGCGGTAGAAGGCGGTGTGTGGAAGATTTCAGGACTGGGTGATTGTACATCTCGCGGCAGATTAGACCCGGATGATTGGGGCAGAGAAGTCGAGGTAGGTGATAGCTGTGTTTCATGCGCTGCACTATTGCCGCTTCCTTTGGTTTCCAGCGGCGCAAGAGGCTCTGGCGAAGGTTCCCTGATGTCCCCATTCATGTCTTTTTCCTCCGCCAGATCCATTGCCAAAACATCGCGGTGACACTTTAGCCTCCAAAACTCGATGCGCGACCATCTCAGCTGAGCTATGATCTTGGCCGCACCATTGCAAACTTGCTCCCGAGTTCGCTCTTGGATCGGAGCGAGAACTAGTAAATGTCGCGCATTCCTAAGCTGCGTTTCGAGGTGTTTCTGAGCGATTTCGAGTTTTTCCTCGGCCTCTTCAATTTTCTGACGCATCATTGCTCGCCGAGCAAGCAATATATCGCGAGCCATCTGATGATCGATTTTACTCCGGTTAATAGCGACCTCTCCGGTCGGAGTCTGGATCAGTTGCGTTACGCCAGCACTGTCTAACCTCCGAATCGCTCGCCTGCTCTGTCCTTCGTAGTTACTACCAACAACACCACGCATCCGAACACCAGTTGTCTTGAACGTAGCTGCGTAGTTGAGTTTTGCGAGCCAATCATTTCGATCCTCCTCACTCTGTGCTAATAACACCTCCTCAAAGCCCCCGTGCCTGACGTAAACAAATGCATTCTTGTGCTTTTTGTAATTACTATCCCAAAGGGCTACTGCGCCCTCCGTGGACATCAGCGCGTCTGGTTTGAAATGCTCTAGGGGCGGTTTGAATATAAGGGGCACACCGTCCTGGCCCGACTTCACGTGAGCTTCGTGCTGATGGAGTAGGTTCTTGACCCAGCCCGCATTCCGGAAGAAGTACAGCTGTGCCCCTGTCAAGATGGCTCCCCATTCTTGCCAGGGTGACCGAGTCCGCCTTTTCGTCGCCTCTTTCCGCCAAAGAAGTCCAACTTTGGTAACCTTGATATCAACAATTCCCGGATGCGCTACGTCAGGGTTATCCCGCGTCTTTTCTGTCATGAACGCATCCGGACGTGATCGAGCGGATATGATCTGTAGAATACCAGTTTTGAAGAAAGTTTTCTGGAGCTCTTTCAAATTGAGGCGGTTTGCGGTCCCTAAGTAACTGTAATGCTCCTCAAGAGGTACCTGGTCCTTGAGCGGTGGTCGTAATATGTCCAGTTTGCTGTCCAATATCAGGGTGTAAGGATCCAACAAGTCCTTGGATCTTCTGGTTGGTTCTGCGATAGTTCCGGGAAATACTGGCTTTTTCTTTAACCTTAAACTAGCGGATCGCTCGGCGTTACTGTGGGCGTCATCTTCCAGGTGGATAAAGGGCGTGTAGCTAATATTATCATAAAAACACTCGAGGACATCATCAAAGATACCCTCACCACGAGTGTTTTTCAAATAATCAGTCTTTTGCATTTTATACTTGTTGTTCTTGTTGAATACGTCTGTGTGTAGAATAAGTAAGGAGAAGGCAATGAAATAGGCTTGATCTGGCGTAGCATAGATTCCAGGGTTGCATTCATGATATCGGTTCGCAAACGCTTCCAAGCACCTGTCAATCTGCTGAGTTTCTTTTGGAAGCTCAGCCTCCATAAGAAGTTTGCGAATGGCCATGTCCATGGGTTCCTCGAAGAAGCTGAAGGATCGCATATAACTCCGCAGTACGGCGGCATGGAAAGGGTCGGCTTCCTTGGAAAGCGCACTTGCGATGGCGCCGCGGGGCATGGCTTCTTCGACCCGTGCAAGGTACTTGGCAGGCGTATCATCATCTCGTCGCTCAGGTAGTGCGGCTACTTCTCTCACCAGTTGCAACGAGTTATTCTTGGAGGTCGCAGATCCTGGTGTCGCAGGTGTCAGAGTGCCATGCCTGGAGAGATCAGTATTTTGCCGTGCGCGACCAAGCCCTAAAAGATCACCAAAGCTTTTACGACCGGTTGAAGATGAAGTACGAGATGCGCCTAGATACTGGGGTTCAGCGAAGCTCTCTCCAAGAGAGCTCATCGTCGATGAACGACCCCTATTTCCCAAACTCAATCGAGTTGGGGACGATCGGCCCGAGTTTCTAGAGCTGGGTCGGAACAACGCGGTCGCGGGAGAACCGGGGCCTTTGTTCGTTACCAGGTTGTGGCCCGGGGAAGCCGGAGCTATTGATCTATCGTGACCGGTTGAGGGGCGAGGTGCATCCACAATATGCGTGGTTGAGCTCGAATTACGCGGCAGAGACGGCGTATTTGAGCTTGTAACAGAAAGTGTTGGCGTTTTCGACCTTTGGGGAAGATGCGCTAGAGGGAAAAGCGGCTCCAGTTGTTTCTTCCGGCGACCGAAACGAAAGAGCCCTGAGTGACCGGTGGTGTGGTGAAAATGACCTGTGTGGTCGGTCGAGCTACTCTCCGACCTGGAAGATTCAGATAAACGATGACTGGGCATGCTTAACGTAGAGCTTTGATCTTCTGGTATGGTTGCAGCGGTAGGCGCCGGCACAGGTTTGCGCGGCTCTTCGAATGTAACGGTATGTTTGCTTGCTAGAGCTTCGGCACGCGGGTTCAGTATAGTTCCTTTCTCCTTTTTCACACTTGACAGGACTTTTATCCGGGACGACTGAGCCGACTGACCTCGTGGGACATCAATCGAGCGGCGTATCCG
Organism: Xylaria sp. MSU_SB201401; assembly: GCA_002288965.1. Lineage (NCBI taxonomy): Eukaryota > Fungi > Ascomycota > Sordariomycetes > Xylariales > Xylariaceae > Xylaria > Xylaria sp. MSU_SB201401. Next base: position 96,108 of record NPFG01000063.1, read on the forward strand.
CAAGGGGATACGAACGCTCGACTTCTTGTGGGACGCGGGTTCCCCGACGAAATTTACGCTCGGGGCAGTGGTGATGATAGCAGGAGCTAAACCACGCGTATCAGCAGATGATACCCTCATGAGCAAGGAGGAAGCGGGAAGAACCGTACGTGCGGGCATTGGCGGTGGCTTCTCAGCCTGCTGGTGTTGCTTTAATCTAGTAGACAACTGGGAGTCGGAGGCATTACGGAACCTGAGCATGCTGAAGCGGCGATGCTTCGGGGTTTCTTCCTGGATCGGGGGAGATTCTGGGCGGTCATAGGAGTCGTAGCTCACTCGGGCCGTATCCTGGATAGGGTTCGAGTCCAGGTTCAGGCTAGTGGAGGATTTACCAGCGTTGGTGTCTTGAGAAGCGGCGCCATTCTCAAGGGGTTGGCTCGCAGACTGGGGGGTTGGAAGATTAGAATTGGCTTGGACTTTGGGATCGAAAAGCGTGGTGTGACGGCGCATGTCAGACTCGCTCGCCATGACACCGCGACGGCGTAGGAAAGGCATGGCCAAATGGCTGGCGGCGGTGGGGAGAAGACGGGTGCGGCGGCAGGGCGAGTCAAGTGTAGCAGCGATGACACACGGGCGATGCTCGAGGCAGCACGACGTCGTCAAGCCTGCCAGTGACGCCGACCCATTGTCCCGCGTTGGCTCGTCGAATTGCTGCAGGGCACGGCGCTGCAGGGCACGGCACAGCAAAGCAGGTTGCGGACGAGTCGAAAGGGGTTCACAGGACTTGGGGTCGGGTGAGACGGGAGTCAGAAATGGACAAGAACCGAGGTGATTCACTATGATTCAAGTCCCGAGGCGGTTGTCAACAACACGATAGCTGGTGAAATGACGGTTGGTCCAATGCAGGATTGCGAGGGATGGATGGACCGAAAACTACAAAACACCAGGGTAGTCGATGAAGTGTAGACAAGATGACAGGCAGGGGAGTGGGCATGTTGTTGAATGGTAGCGCACGCTACTAACAAGTTCCAATGGGTCTACTCTGCTCGGGTACGTACACTGCCGTGGGTACATGCCTCGCACCCTTTGCTGGGCACGCTAGTGTACAGAGGCTATCAGTACCCGCGTTCTGGTTCTGTTCTGGTCCCATTCTGGCTGTCTTGGTGCCTAGGCCCTGGTCCCGTAGGCCTATGGAGCAATTATGGGCATTGCGTAGCTGGGTCTCTCAACCATGGCACGCGAAGAATTCGATGCTAAGTTCCTTTTTTTTCTTCTTTATTTTTAACTCTATTTGTACATGCGCAGAGAATTACATTTCACATATATTACGCCATTGTAGTACTGTTGCAGATGTCAAGACCATGACATACACTGACTCTGCATGTACAGCGAGTGCAGTATTAATAGGTACCTAGGCCAGTAATGTCCTAACAACTACCATCCAGGTACGGACCTTGATTTTAATTGAGGTACATATACGTGTATGCATACCTCAAATGTACTACTCCCTACGGCTTAGCGGATACTACCTACCTACATCTGTTGGTGCTAACCTGGTTGCATTAGCTGCTTCACAGTACCATAGGCGTGGGAAGCCGGACTAGCTATCCTCGCTTTCGGTTACCTAGTAGGTACAGGTAGGGACTTGAGATCTTTGCATGTCCACGTGCAGATATTTCCAAAAGCTATTTAGCTGAGCGCTTCCAGCAGCTCCAAAGTTCTTCATCTCGTAAGTGGAACGCCCTGCTGAGTCTTGTTCCTGTGAGGTAGGAACCAGTAGAGTATGTATGCATCCTACATATTATACCCGCGTTGCACATAGATGTTGCATTTTCTACATCTGATAAAGCACCTACTGTCTGATAAGCGGTCCACATCACAGGGCAGAGCCTAAGAGCCAAAACAGCTTGCGAGTATCATGATGCTCTCATCTTGTTACCTGCGTTTTAGTGAGCCCGAAAAGAGAGCCTTAAAGAACTACCAATTAAACATAGTGGAAGTATTCTTCAAAACGAAGATCTCAATCTCCCCTAGCCTCGGATTTACAAAGTGCCTAGGCTAAACCTCCATTTAAACAAATTATACCTATCTATTACTTTTGTAGGTAGTCGGTAGTAAAGTAAGCATCCCAACCCGGAGGGGTTTGCGATTCCCGTTACTGCCCGTTACCGACGAAATGGCCTCAACCCCGCCAAAGCTTATCTACTAGGTACCTAAGGTTAAGGTTGTGCCTATATGGCCCTAACCTAGGTACTGACTGGCTGCCTGCTGCACTACCTTAACCTAAGCATCACCAGGTAGCTCGTTTCTCTTTGTTGCTTAGTGACATACGCTTCAACATCAACATACTTATATTATATATGTAAATTGAATTCCCTGTTGCTCTTCCACCACTTCCGTTGTAACATTACCGAATCGCATGTTGTTGCTGCTGTGCGCGTGCCGTGCTGCAGTCTTGAGGCGCATACAACTGCTCTAATCATCATGCGCTCAACCTTGCTTCTCAGCTTCCTATGCCTCCAATGCCTCGATTATACGAGCGCCTCGCGCATCCCCAACCTGCATCCAGTTCGACGTAGCAGCCAAAGTCAAGTACCAGTGCCCCTCGAGCCTCAATCACTCCCACCCACAGTTTCAGCGCCGCGCTCTTTCTTGCGCCGCCTGTTCGACCGTCTCTCCTCGACGTCATCCTCACGTGCCTCGACAAGTCGGTGGATAGAGGATCGCCCGAGACTCATCCAGGGCCTGAAGGAATACGAAGACGATGTTGTAATTCGGTTTAATATTTCTGGCTCCGAGCATGTAGCGGCCTTGCGTATCGTCGTCGACCGCATGCTACTGGACGTATGGGACTTTACCGAGAACCATGTGGATATACGGATCCCCAGTCGACGGATTCGTTTTGTGACCCGTGCTCTGCCGTCGTCTTTATTAGACAACCACTCCATCCTCATACCAGATCTTGCACGTGTTGCTGCTGCCACTTACCCTTTCAGTCCGGCTCAGGACCCAAATCCCCGTCAACTCTTCCTTCAAGGAACCACGCCTACATCCCAGATTCCTCTCAAGTATGATGTCGTGGATGTTTACTTCCAAGATTACCAGCCATACTCTGTCATGGTGGCCTGGATGCGCCTAGTGGACTCTATGTTCCGTGGCCGTGGCAGTGTCCAGATGATCAGCATTGGAAAATCATTTGACGGTCGTGATATCCCAGCTTTACGAGTCGGAATACGACCCAACCAGGTCCCCTCGGGTCATCGCCGTGAGATTATCCTCGTTACAGGTGGTCTTCATGCCCGGGAGTGGATTGCCACGAGCTCGGTCAACTACGCCGCGTGGTCCTTTATTCAATCCATGGATGAGGATCCTATAGTCCAAAAGATTCTCGAGCGTTTTGATTTTGTTTTCGTCCCTGTATTGAACCCCGACGGCTATGACTATACTTGGGAAGTCGACCGCCTCTGGCGCAAGTCTCGGCAACAGACTAAGATGCCATTATGCCAAGGTCTCGATCTTGACCATTCCTTCTCATATCAATGGAACTCGGCAGGCCGTCAAAATGAACCGTGCTCGGGGAGCTACGGTGGCGATGAACCACTTGAAGCTGTCGAGGCCTCTCAATTGACGGACTGGGCTAAGAACGAGACCGAAAACGGCTTCAAGTTCGCAGGATATCTAGATCTGCACTCATATTCCCAGCAGGTACTCGTTCCATACTCTTACTCTTGCCAAGTGCAGCCTCCCAACTTCGAAACTCTCGAAGAGGTTGCTATGAATTTGGCCAAACACCTTAGGCTATCAAACGGAGAGTTTTACACGGTGGCGTCTGCTTGTGGCGGTGCTGTCCCAGAATCGGTTGGGCCATTCGTGGAAGCTAGAGGGGGTTCTGCGATCGATTATTTCTACCATGAGCTCAATGCCCGTTTTAGTTATCAAATCAAGTTGAGGGACACCGGAAGTTACGGCTTCCTCCTTCCGAGTGAGAACATCATTCCCGCTGGCGAGGAGATCTTTCAAGCTATGAAATACATGGGTGACTTTTGTGAGTAACCCCCCACCCAACTTCCACTTATGGCTACAGAGGGCTATGCGTAGGCTCTTCGCTAGGAGCCCAATACCGTTTCGCATAAGAGACTAACGTCGTATCTTAGTGCTTGGAAACAATGGCCATGAATCGTCGCGGGAGAGCTCGCGGGACGAGCAAGCGATACAGAAGCTAGCTGTCGAGGATAACGAGACGTCGATCACAGAGCTTCGAAAACGCCAACCGGAGAACATGAGCGGCGATGAAAATACCTAAGGCGTTGCAACAGATCCAATGTGTAAAATAATAATATTAATAACAAAAGCATCATTTGGCGTTGGCGGTAGAAATATACAGTGGCGGACTGTATCTCATGATCAGTGCAGCTTTCAAGCACTACATAAAATACTCTCTTTTACTAGCTAGCTGCAAGGAGCCGAATAAAAGATCATATGCTCATGCAAGGGCACATGTGGGTACCAATCCCATGAATGCGTGGTAGTACAAGTAGGTATTTATAGGTATTTTAGTTTAAGTGCACTGTTATACAAAGTAACCTTTTCTTTTTGTTATGGCCACTTTTCCACCGCAAACCGGACGTACGTATCATGCTAAACAGCCCCAATCCTTTAAGAACCCTCTCCCGCTATCGTCTCCCCCGGTTATAGCATTTTCCAGCACGTCAGAACGGCCATTGTCGTGAGAGACATCTTGCCAAGTTGGGAGATGACATAGCCGTAAATTCGCCCTTGGGGTCCGTAGTGGGTGTAACCAAACATGTATAACAGACGTCCAACGATCCAGGCGCTACCGCCCCAGAAGGCCTGGCTGGGGTAGCCCAGGCCGCCGATAAGCAGGGCCGCGACGAAGGGCCCGTAGTTCTCGGTGAAGTTGGCGTGCGCGCGCTGCGCGAGGTTGAACTGGAGCGCCTTGGGGTTCCTCTCGATCTCTTCCTTTGTGGCGTATGTGTTCGGGTAGGGCACCCCGCCCGCCTTGCGCGTTATCGACGTCAGGGTCTTGTGCGCCGTGTTGACGAAGATGCTGGCGGTCGCAACGGCTAGGATGTAGCTGATGGATTTAAAGTTAGCGCATTTTGTCCTGATGAAGCGACGTTATGTTGGCTCTATGGGGAAAAAATTTTAAATTGTTTTTTTTTCGCTGTACTTACCCGTACTCCCTGGGAACTTCCAGAACGAAAGACATTGTGGGTAGGGTGTTTAAACTGGTACGAACGGATGAAATGAGAATAGATGAGATGAGACAAGCAAAGGGCTGCAGGCGAGGGTTCTAATATAGATCAGTAGTAACACAAGTGTTGTCAACCTCAATTGGAATCAATGCGATGGGAATGGAGACTAAAGAGACGGAGCATGATGAATTGCCGGAGGAGGGCCCTTTTTATCTTTCCAACCCTTCCCACCTTTCGCTGATGGCGGGACAAGTGTCTCGTCCGCGTTTTAGAAACAAAACGAAATTAAGTTTACTATCGGGCCCGTGCTATTCTTGGACTAGGTACTAGGTAGGTTAGGGACGACTTGACCACAATCGCCATATGTTGTCGTCTAGCTAAGCATCGTCATCTCCACGCCGCTCTCAAAGGTCCGGAATCATTAGTAATATGGTGACATTTTATCATGCTTCCATAATTCCATAGCAAGAGCTAATAGAGAAACGGACGAAAGACGGTTGCAACCCGTCCGGAACTCCGCCCGTGTGGGGCAGCGAACGGTGAAACTAGCGACCCGACTGCGATACTACCAGTATGTCCCAAGCAGAACCCAAGGAAGGGGTAAGCAAAGACGCTGCGGATTGGGGGAAAGTGTCCGAGGTGGTTTACGATGATTCCCCCGGTGTTACTCGGTTAGCGGCTGCCTAGGATAGTACCCAGGCCTGGGTTGCATATAATAAAGTGTAGTGATTACAACATCTCACGACTTTATTTGTAAATGGTTGATTGGCCAATCACCATATATCCATTTCTTAAATCATTTCTCCTATGTAGCCCTTTCATGTCATATAAGAAAACTTTGCACCCGTTCGTCGTTCAAAATCAGCTAGGGGTTGCCTACTTAAGTACCTGCCTACTATCTGGCCTCATTCGCAGAGAAAGTACCTATGATTAGTCCTACTTGGCTAAGCCGGTTTTATAATCTCAAGGTGTCTTTTCAATAAACATTCACTGTCGGGACGGAGGCTTAATCCTTTATATCCGGTGTAACCTAGCTGTGATAAGACACTGCGGTATGAGACCCGGAGATAAGGGCCACTTATATGTAGGTAGGTATGTTAGGTAGGTAGGTTTCATACTCACCAACGCAAAGACAGATTCTATGAGGTTAATACGTAACTGTAATCTACACCCGACGCTTTCGTGTTCGCTAGGTAGGTGTCACTGGTGAGTGGAATGCTGGTTTGCATATTGCGCATGGCATCTACTTTATTATTGCAATTTGTCTGGAGAATGCCAGCATTTAGAGAGTTAGCAGATGAGCTTTTACTTTCTACTCTAAACACTGACCACTATAACCAGAAAGACGGGACCAATAGATACTTATCTACCTCTCTAGGTTGAAGCAGTCAGTCCGTTGCATTCACGTACGAAACTTACATAGACAAAACGCAAGTCTCAGTAACGAAAATGCATTATCAAAGTGCACATGAGGGAGTCGGCGTTTTCCTTTAATCATTTCACCAAAGAAAGAGACTGAGGTATAGAGAGCTTAGGTAGAAGCTACAGCGGGTGGAGCTGGAGATTACCTAAAGTTATGGTTTCAGCAGTATATGCATGTACTAGGTATTATGCATTTATTGGTCGAGGCTCCGTGCTGTCACGCTGTGGCTTATGTGTGAGATGCAACTAGCCAGCACCGAACCTTAACATCTATGGATTCAACAAGACTGCCCCACGACTGGAACAAGTCCCAGCAACGAAACGACGTATTCTAGGATCAAAGCATCGTCAACAACTTGATAATCTGTCGACTTCCTCTAATTGAGTTGTTCTGGTTCTGGCTATACATCCGTAGACGGCCCGCTTGGGGGCCCGTACTCTGTCATCACCATGAGTTCTTGTAAGCTACCTACCTCTCAGGCAACTTGTTAGAAGCCGTTGATCTACCGCCTCTCGTCTTGTTCCTCCCTTTTTCTCGCGGACTCGCTCACACAAACGCACGCCCTCTCCCTTTCCGCTCTATTCTACCTTACTAACTCTGTTCTCCTATAGTGAAACAGTTTATCCGTAATGTGCGCGCCACGAAGACAATTGCCGACGAGCGTGCCGTCATCCAGAAAGAAAGCGCCGCTATTCGAGCCAGCTTTCGCGAAGAGAGCCACGACCACAATGTGAGGTGCGGATCCTATAGAACTCGACTCCCAGGCTAGAAGCCATCCCTTCGGGCCCATAACTAATGGACTTTGGTAGGCGAAACAATGTCGCTAAACTGCTCTACCTCTTTACACTCGGCGAGAAGACCCATTTCGGCCAGATAGAATGCATAACACTACTCGCTTCACCGCGCTTCGCCGACAAACGTTTGGGCCACCTGGCGACCAGTCTGCTGTTAGACGAAAAGCAAAGTGTCCTAACTCTGGTTACCAACTCTCTGAAAAGGTAACATACTCTCCCCTAAACCTTGATTTGTCTCCGTGAGAGCTGACGCATGCCCCTTTCTCCAGTGATCTGGGCCACTCGAACCAGTATATCGTCGGGCTCGCCCTCTGTACCCTGGGCAACATCGCTTCTATCGACATGTCCCGAGACTTATTTCCCGAAATCGAGAATCTGATATCCACCGCCAACCCTTACATTCGGAGAAAAGCCGCGCTCTGTGCAATGCGGATATGCAGAAAGGTGCCCGAGCTGCAAGAGCACTTTGTCGAAAAGGCCTCGCAACTACTATCCGATCGCAACCATGGTGTCTTACTCTGCGGCCTAACATTGATCACAAGCATGTGTGAGGCTGAGGAGGAAGAGGGCACCGACGAAGGCATCATCGAGAAATTCAAACAGTTCGTTCCGCTGCTCGTAAGGACATTGAAGGGGCTTGCAACATCTGGCTATGCCCCCGAGCATGATGTCATGGGTATCACAGATCCTTTCTTGCAGGTCAAGATACTTCGCCTCCTGCGTGTGCTTGTCCGTGGAGATGCCGAGGGCACTGAGCAGATCAACGACATCCTGGCGCAAGTAGCCACCAACACCGATCCGTCCAAGAATGTCGGTAACTCGATTCTCTATGAAGCCGTGCGTACGATTCTAGACATCGAGGCCGACTCTGGCTTGAGAGTGCTTGGAGTCAACATCCTTGGCAAGTTCCTTACAAATAGGGACAATAACATCAGATATGTGGCTCTAAACACTTTGATCAAAGTGGTAGCTATTGAACCAAATGCGGTCCAACGGCATCGTAACACTATTCTCGAGTGTCTACGAGATCCAGATATCAGTATAAGGAGACGAGCTCTTGATCTCAGTTTTACGCTCATTAACGAGGGCAACGTTCGTGTGCTCATCCGTGAACTGCTCGCCTTCTTAGAAGTCGCCGACAACGAGTTCAAGCCCAGCATGACGAGTCAAATTGGCATCGCCGCTGATCGCTATTCTCCCAACAAACGGTGGCACGTAGATACAATGTTGCGAGTGTTGACACTTGCTGGAAATTACGTAAAAGAGCCTATACTCGCCTCGTTTGTTCGACTTGTGGCTACCACACCAGAGCTACAAACCTACGCTGTACAGAAATTGTATGTCAGCCTGAAGAAAGACATCACCCAAGAGAGTTTGACGCAAGCTGCCGCATGGTGCATTGGAGAGTATGGAGACTCCTTGCTCAGGGGAGGCCAATACGAGGAGGAAGAGTTGGTCCAAGAAGTCAAGGAACACGAAATTGTCGACCTTTTGGCAACTATCCTCAACAGCAGCTATGCGACGCAAATAACAACCCAATATATTATCACAGCGCTCATCAAGCTCAGCACCCGATTATCTAATGGGACCCAAGTCAAGCGGGTGGAGCACCTGTTGCAACAGTACCAGACTACTCTAGACGTTGAGGTTCAACAGAGAGCTGTAGAATACGGGAATCTTTTCGCCTATGACGAAATTCGGCGTGGCGTCTTTGAGAAGATGCCCCCACCTCAAATCAAAGAAGAGTCCCGGGTTCTCGGCGAAGCGACCAAGAAGGCCAAGAAGGGTGCCAACCGTAAATCGAAGCTCGTCGCCAAACCCACAACAGATCAGGATCTGTTAGATCTTATGGGCGACAGCACCTCAGCACCTCTTGCCTCACCCACAAACGGAGCACCAAGCAATACAGATCTTCTTGCCGATATACTCGGTGGAAGTACCTCACCGACGACGTCTCCTCCACCTCAATCTGCTACTAACGCATCAATAATGGACCTCTTTTCTCAAGGACCAGCTCCTTCAACGCCCAGTCCCGCGCCCTTGAGCTCCGGTCTGGATGTATTTGGCGCACCTCCACCCCAGCAGCCAGCGGCTGCTGCTCCCCCAGCAGGGCTACCGTGTTATGATGCAAATGGCGTGAAGGTGGTTCTTCAGTTACAACGTAATGCTGGGGGAGCCGTACAGGTGACGGCTCGATTCTCAAACTCTTCTGGTGCCCAGTTATCAGATGTTGGTTTACAGGCTGCCGTGCCAAAGACGCAGAAGTTACAGCTCATGAGTATCTCAAATCCAAATATCGCTCCTGGCGGCGAAGCTACCCAGATGATGAGAATCTTGGGAAGCAAAGGAGTAAGTTCCCATGCTTTACCAAGCTTTTTCCCCACCAGATCAGTCGTGTGTTTATCTTGCATCAACGTGCTAACCTCAATGCCCGATTAACAGCCTCTACGACTAATGTTGCGCGTTGGCTACAAACACCCATCAGCTGGTCAGGTGATGGACCAGGTGAAATGGACGGAGCCCTCTTGAGCTTTCAATCAGAGGAGAAGTCGTGCTTGGGGAACAGGATTGGTGTATTTGGAGAAGAGCAGCAGCGTCGTATTTGTAAACACTGGGATAGTCTGAATATTATTCAGCTTAGTGACGGCTCCAGAAAAAGGCAGGGTTCGTATGGCCTGGGGGGAAACAAAACATTATCGAATAGAAACTGGAATTACTTTCCACAAAGTTCGGCTATGGGTGTTACAGCCGTGGCTAATTTGACAATATTCCGTAACAACCACCCACAAGCGCCTATGTGTACTCATCCTCGCCCCTTTGCTTGATTTTGCGGCTTAGGCGTGGCTATTATCTCTCTGTAGAGATAGCCAGACCTTATAGAAAGTTGCCGTCACCGTTGCATGCATATTCTAGTACGCGTATTCTACCACCACTTCTCACACAAGACACGATGTGCTTCCATGCCAAGGCCACCTGCGTCCTGGGGAGCCGTCAATTTCGTTACAAAGTCATCTGTCATAGTCGGCACCCCACAGACATATACGACGGCGAACCGAGGATTGCCCACGGCCGTGGCCACATCGTCCTCCACGGTACACCTACGCGGGTGAAACGGGATCGTAAAATCCCCCTTTTTCTTACCCTTGTCGTTCCCATTCCCGCCGTCATCAGCCGTAGTCCCGGTGTCCTCCTTCTCCCCAGCAACTACGATCTCGTTCCCCTCCTCTTCCTTTCCTTCATCCCTATCCACCTCAGCAATGTCGCCCGTACTATCCCCACCGCCCGTCAAGAACACTTCTAATCGCCCCTTGACGCATCCCTGGTGGAAGACTCGCGCTATCCTCTCGAGGAAGAGTATGTTTTGATCACTTCTTCTACCTGCGCTCCCTTTCCCATCACCCTCCCCCTTCCCCTCAGACCCATCCATACCCACACCCACACCCGGGTCTTTCGCCGAGTACAGAAACCGCACTTCCAGACCACCTCCTATAGTAGTGGCCGAGGCGGGGGTAGCCGAAGCAGGAGGAGGGAGAGGCAAGAAGAGGCGAGAGAACAAAGCATGGAAACGAGCGGGTTGACGCCAAGGCCGCCCGCGACGAAGACTACGCGGCGCAGCGAGCGCACGTTGATGCCCGGGGGCGGCCATACAAACCCGCCGCCGACGCGCACGCGGAGCTCTCGGCCGATGAGGGCGGAACGTGGTTCTTGCCACAGCCAGGCGGCGGGCGGGTTCTCCGGAGACTTCTGGACCGCTAGCTCGAGGAACGGACCCGGCGGTAGCTTGCTATCCTCTCCTTTGCTATCATTGTTATCCCCTGAGGGCGCTGCCCCAGCATGTTGGGCGGCTTCAATTGGGGGGTGCGCTAGGCGCGCTTCCCGCGGCGTCGAGGTTATCGTGAAGCCGCCGGCTTTCTCGACGCCTGGAAGGTATACGTCGAGCCATTGACCTGGTAGAAACTAGAGTGAGATAGTTAGCAGATCAGCAATAGCAGTATGTCATAAGTCAACTTATTATTTTACATGGCGTAGAAGCGAATGATAATATAAGATAATGTCAAGTAGACTGAATCCAATCTAACTCTAGGAGATAGGAAGGTAGGTAGGTAGGTAGGCGAGTGGATGAGATGAAATCAAATAAAATTCCTAGACTCTCTTGTCATTCAATAAACTTACGTGAATAGGAGCAGCATCGCGCGGGATCCCAAGATGGAAGACGCGCGTCGTGTCGTTTACTTCCTCAACATGTTGGAGCACGACGGTGTGGAGCGACTAAGTAGACAGATGAGGCACCTATGTCAGCTTGCATATCCATCCCCAATCCCCTGCGACTTCAACCTCAATCAGATCTGCAATTGCACATCGCTCACCTTATCTCGCGGTTCCGCGGCCGTTCGCTCGAGGTGGTCTGGGTTGGGCGTCATATTTGCTATGTGATTTGTAAATAGGATATGGTGCTTTGCTTTTTTTTTAGCTTGCGCCTCCAAAGCTCACTTTTGGTGGGGTTGTAGTGAGGCAATCTTCAACGTCCCAATTCGCCTCAATATCCTTATTTCACTTTCGCATTTACTTTCTATACTTACTATATCGGTTCCTAGCCCAGAATATGATACCGTGATGTTTTGTGGACGACAGGAGGTGAACTCTCACCCGATAATACTTACTAAGTGTGCATACTGTCATATACCATATGCAACCGCCCGCCACGGCGACATATACGTCGGCATATGCATGATTAGCATTTATGAACCTTGTGTAATCATAAAGTGAGTTTTCTCAGCATCGTCTGTCTCTTAAATTTTTTTGGGAAAAATGAAGTGTGTATTATCATTGCATTCAGCCTACTAAGTGCCCCCGACCCTTCCGTTACAGGCACCGTCGAAAGAATGAATTCCTCCTTGTTGAAATCAAGTCAAACCCTATGAAGTACAAGTTCGCCTGACATCCCTGTGTAGCTGACGCATGAGGTAGCCCTTGCTCAGGAACCTGGTGTGCCGGTGTAGACTTAGATCTCGGCCGTACTACTGCACTGCAACACTCGATACAATAAGCATAAAAAGACAACTTATGTCCTATCTATGTTATTCGGAGTTTGCACAATACAGGCGGCGTGGGTTGGTGGTGCTGCTCGCTGCCTTGTAGTTCAGAAGCTGTGGTCAGGAAAACACGACAAGAAGAGCTGAAAGTATCGTTGAATTATATTAACTACTCGACTATTCTACAATGACCGGCAACTGGCCTTAATTGTCTCGTAATCACATCGGATGCGAATTCATTCTTTCAAAAGCCTCCATATGCCCGTTACACGAATCTGCAACATTTACTGACATGATCCGTATACGATAAACCCAACACAGTCACGTTAACCACGCTGATTAATAATCCTGGACATAAATCATATCCAGTTCCCCATGGGAGCTTGGTCTTCTGCATCTACATGGCCTGGCAAGCTATGGCGATCTGAACGTATGTTTTGAGCGTCACCATCAATATTACCCACGTTGTCCCCCTCACGCGACTCAGGACAGGGGCTCCAGAGACGCTCCGATCTTTGATCCTGTCGTGCCAAAGGTGACGGTGTGTGCCGGAGCCATTCTGCTTCAGTTAAACTAAGAACACGAGCTCGGGGTTTAACCTCGTTTCTAAACAATGCAGTGTCGGTTGCAGATGATGGTAAACGGGTATGTTTTGGTGGAGACGAGTTCAAATGGAGGGAGTCATACTGGGTGAGATGTCTCTCTAGGACACTGCCAGTGGTTGGAATGTATCCTGCTGGAGAGGGTAGCTCTGGGGAATGAGAAGCTTCCGTCGATGTCGGCGAGCTTGCGTAGTCCGAAAAGGACGTACCCTCTTCAATTCCAGAGTTGACCAGTTCCAATGCCTGCATTGACTCCGAAGTGATCAACATGGGTTGTGCAGTACTTAGCCTGATTTCCTCGTTCTCGAAATCTTCACTTTCGACGTACTGTTTCAAGGATGGTGTTAATGACGGACAGAGCGATGAAGCAGATGCAGGTCTTGAATGCATGGTAGGAATGTCAGGTAGCGGACGTTGCTGCGTCTGACCGGGGAGGTCCATCTCGTGAGCTTCTATGTTCACCTCAGAGGTGCCCCTGAACGCAGAATGGGAAATCTCAGGGGGGCTTTTGAGAAAATATTCTTCTCGAGATCTAGGCTTCACGAGGCTAACATCATAGTTATCAGTAAAGCCAACATCGTCATCGAAGACATGAGACTCTATTGGCGTGGCACCAAAGATAAAACGACGAGGTGGTGGAGAGTCAGATATGGAAGTCGATGTTGCCGCAGACCGTTCTCGCCGTAATTCGAAGCTACCTTTAGACGCTGGCGAGGCGTCAAGTCCCAATTGCGGAACAAGATTAAGCTGCTTGAGATACTTCATAGACCGGTAGTGGAAGCAAAATGTGGCGTAAGGAGCGTCTTTCGCATCGATTAGGTAGTAGTTATAGTATGTGGCATCTTCTGGATTATCGACCAGACCACCGCTGGGAGAGCTAAAGAAAAGCAATCCCAGGAGTTAGCTAACGTGTCGAATTTTGTAGTAGATAACAAATTATACTCGATAACCGCGAGTCAGGCAAGAGGGGCAGGCTTACGTGATTCCATAGCGCTCCTGGTTTCGATAGGCATCAAGTTCAAGTGCAGTACGCTTGCGTCCTTTGCATCGAAAAACCTGCACCTCGATAACCCCTCCATCTTCGGCTATGGACTTCTTGTCGAGCCCAGGCATGAAATGGAAGTATCGTGTCTCAATCCCAGGATACCCGGCCGAATTGGACGCACCAGCATCTCGCCATTTGTCGTCTGGCTTATACAGGGCTCTGACCACGATGCCTGTAGAGCGGGTATTGGCATTGATGCCCCAAGATGAGATGTGGCGTCCATTCATGGTCATCTTAAAGAAAATGCATCGTGATGGGGGCGGGGATTGAGTAATGAGATAGCGTAGCCAAAACTGCTCGCCTGAAGGTAGGTTCTATCAGTATAATTCCGAAAATGGCGAACAGTGAGACCAGCATACCGGGCAAGGAGGGAATATACACGGATATTCGTGGGTTCACCTTCTTGAGGCGGGTTGGGTCTGTTTCTCCTAGCGGTGATGACGCATTTGGTTCTAATACTCGGCCTCCTCCTGGATGGTTGCCACAGATGATTGCAGGTTCTGTTGCTCTTAGGAGACGGACAGAGGAGCCATCAGGATGAGGATACTCGGTTATTTGCTTTGCCTCGAGGCTCGCATGGACTGAGATCTCTATTCCCCTAAAAAATGGCATAGTGAATTTGATCTAGATGAGCTTGGATGTGAAAGGTGGGAGATGTAGGCGGGACTCAGAAAATATAGTGCAGTGCAATATGTGCAACACAATATGTTTTGCTGGCTTTCAAAGCTGGTTCCTTTGAGAAAGTACCAGGTTCTTGCCTGAGCAATGTCTCGCAAAACAACGACACGGAAAAGAAGACGGCAAAACTGGGAGAGAAACAGGATCCGAGGTACTTAGCTTGGACTATTGCAAGAGTACGTGGAATGTATAAATGAAACGAGAAGAGCCGGGATAAAAGAGGCCATGGTAAGGTGAAGGGAGACAAGGGAGGAGGGAATGGGTAGGTAACACGCAACAACGTGGTAGCTGTCCGGATGACCCAGGTGATTGCTACCTACCAAGTTGAACAGTTAGGTAGGTGCGCCGTATCAGCAGGAGGTCGCGAACCTAGAGGACAGAACAGGACCAGGGAAAGGGCGAGTGTGATGTTTGCTAATACATACACGCCTGTTCAAGCGGCAACTTGGAATGTAATATCAGGTGCGGTTACTTAAGCAAGTACTTACCTACCGACCTACCTAGACAATAAGAGAGAGCACCACTGACAACTTTGGAAAGTGCTTAAAGGCAAGTAAGTAGTCGCACTTGCAGGTCACAACATGGCCTCACCTAAACACGTTTGTGTTTAGTACCACACTAAGTACCTAATGCTTGTATTCAACACAGGATGTTCTGCACGCTGTAGATATAGGTAAGATATAGGTAAGATATAGGTGCCTACCTGTAGGTAATGCACGGTTCTGATCGATCCCCTTAGTGTTCCCGCTCCTTTCACGAGGACGTGAAAGTGCAAGCACCGAGGTCATGAGCTCACCCCTCTTCCAATTTGCTCGCTTCCTTTTCTGACTGCCTTTTCTGTTTTCTCACATATGGTGCCGCCCTAGAATATGATATCTCAATGTTCAAGTGAGCGAGCCGATATTATTTTAAGCAGATATGGGTTCGTTTGAGTGAGCTTTACTTCTCCTCCGATGTTTTCTCAGATTATGGATCCAAGGCTATTTGCTCTTCCGTAAGAGAATACCAGTGCTGAACTCACTGTTAAGAAGCGAAGGTGCTACTATTGGATCTGATGTTGGGACGAGTTCCATTTTGCGCCGTAGATCAAGCATAGCGTGGTAAACCGTCAAGCTGATTTCGTGGACAATGTTGGATTCATATGCATCCCTGTGTGCTCTAAGGGTTGGTGAGGGAATATGATGTGTATCAGCCGACCTGAGCCATCTGTCGAGTACTTATCTGCCGCCACCCACATCACATCTAGCCACATGGGGAACTATCATTGTAGAACACATTTGAGTTAGGTAACCTAACGGCGCCGTTCCCATGCACCTGCCTATTGCAATGGAATAAGTGGTGGCCAATTGTACTTGTCGTCTACCTACTATGTACATGTATCGATCGAGAAAACTGTAGTGTGCACAGACTGAGGGAACACTCATCAGCCTCCTAGCACCTTTTTCGTGTCGTCCTCCTTGTCGAGCAAGCCCAGATTCCTTATCTGGCCGGCACTCGGGGCATTGTCTCGCGCTGACGAAGCCTCGGCTTTTCTGTAGGCAGCTTGTAGGTATTTGATTCTCGCAGCCTATCACGGAGGTCGACGGCCGGTTAACCACCATGTCTTACGCGGGCGGCTGAGGGCATTCGACTCACCTCCTTCTTGTGGTGTAGACATTCGTAATAATCCTCTAGTATGGGGGCGCACCTCTTCTTGCCCGAGTCGTCTTCGGACGATGTGTTGACGACATAGCAGGCGAGGACCTCCTGCCAGAAGGGAAAGCATCGGCCGGGGCCTGCGAATCTCAATTGCACGGGTTAGCTGTCGCTGGTCAAGCGGTCGTCGACTGGGGCTCGGGGGATCCTGGGAACTCGAGTGGTGACAGACCTCCCTGCAAACCGTATCCAGAGGCCATTTCGATCGATTTATGAGGCGGCGCTCGACGAGGTGTACGTGGGCTTAAGGATCGAGGGTCGATGGGAGCTCAATTGGAGCTGTGTAGGTTGGCGTCGTTGATGATGGGAGTGTTTTAATTGAATGAACGTAGTTAGCTGCCGGATCTAGGTGGGTACCTCTAAGCCAGATAAGTTCGAGATTACTGCATGCACGGCAGACGTGCAGTAAAAACATGCTTATAATTGGCCAAGTAAGCAGCAGCAAGGTGTCATAAGGCGCTATGGACACACCCCGCTCTTCCCTAATCAACACCACCACCTGCGCATGCCGAGCTGCCCACCTGCCCGCAATCTGGACAAAAGAGTGATGCTATTCAACTAGGTACACGTAGCTTCCAAGGTTGGTTGCTTTAGAATGCCCAATACTTACTCCGTACGACACATAGAAATCCTTTCAACCCGCGGCGCCATCTCCTTTGCTAGTGCATTTTATAGACACGCTCAAAGCTTGCTCGACTCCTTTATTCGCTAATCCCACCTCGCTACACTGTATAAGGATGCCGTTACTCTCATAACGCATGAAAAATGGCAGCCTCCCTGTCTCCGCCGAGAGTCCTTTTGCTTGCTGTCCACTTCGCCGTAAAATCAGACACCCGGAGCTTGATAGCACTTGTCGCCCATTACCCCCATGTTCTCCGCCCTGAGCTGATTCTGAGAGTTCTCCTCACCTGTCTACCGGAGACCCTTCGGTCGACTGAGTATGTCGAGCTCATAAAACGTATCGAGGCCGGCGACTTATACGAAGAGCCTGACCTGTCCGTCCAATTCGACGCATCCTCAATACAGGATATCACCGATGCTGAAGCCGCGAAAAAGACCCGCCGCCTACATTTGCTTCCTCTGGCTTGGGAACATGCGCCCGCAGATGCACTCCAGGATCCTGTATCGCTATTCCTCCTTCACCGTGCTCACCGTGTCGACCAAGAGGCTGGCCTTCTTACCCAGCTTCCCGACCTGATCGTACCGTTTCTTCAGCATGCCCCTTGTATTCGTACCTGGACCATTTCAGTTTTGCTGCCCTTGTTGCGTCGCAACTACGAATATTACCCAGACGAACCCATCCCTCACACACTCGATTCTTTCGAGCGCTTAGATAGCCGAGAAGCCGTGAGTCTGTTGTTGTCGCAGACTGGCGTCCGTGAGGAGGACTTACCCCACGTGGGGAGGGACCTCCGTGGCTTAATAGGGCCATATATATACAATGAGGAGAGATGGAGCCGTCCTGTAGAAGAAAGCTCCCCAGGTGGTTCCACAAGCACGTACAGAAGTTGCCCGGCCTGGGATCATGTTCTCGAATGGCTGCTTGCCCAATCGTCCGTATCATGGAAAGTAGCCGTCAAAGCCTTCGACCAGTGGGACGGACCGAGCGACGTTGATCTGGGCGGCTACGGTTCCGAGTGGCTAGATGATGAGAACCAAGGCCTACTTGAACAAAGATTTGCTCGCGCAGCATTGGCTTCGGCATATTTAATACCAGAGGCCTCCATAGATGCCCTGACTGGGGTTAACAGTATTATCTCGAAAATAATGTCGCTCCTGGATGAAGATCCTTGTCCGACTCTACGAGTAGCTGCATCTCTGCTCCCACCATTCACGCAACCAGAGGACGAGAATTTTTTGTCGACGAAAAGTGCTTCGTTAATGCGAAATGGCCTGCTCGAAGAATCAAATTATCTTACTACACCCAACCAGACATCTGCGCAACTCCTCCACGTCCTGACGCTGAGCGCCTTTATACTTACGAAAGCCGGTGCGCCGTGCAATGTGCGACGAGCCGGAGAGTTGGCTTTCCTACAGGATGAGCGGGAACAAAAAGCCGAGGCATTGAGGCTGATTCACTCGTTGAGTGCGAATGGGCCAAAGAACGATGACAAGTACTGGATTCGTGCTAGGAATGAGCTTCTGTGGCTACGCGACTGGGGTGCCGAAGAAGCATACGGTTCTGCTGACGCCCGGATTCATGGCATCTTCAGTCAACTAAAAAAAGACTTCCTTGAAATTGAGTGTCTCAAGGCCTTCTTGGCAAATACACGTAGGTTATCGACTATTTGTGCAGAATGTGCAGAGCTTACGAAAGATAGGATACTCTCTGGCACGGTCAATCTACGAAGACTCACCCGATAAGCCCCTTAACACAGATGTACTGCAAGATACTGTGGTAGCCGCAGCAATGGAGGCATATGATAATGCTTCCAACCCGCACCGTGGGCGTGGCGGACTGTTGAAATGTGACGACATGTGAGTCCTTCTGTATCCTAGTAAGCTGAGAATATGCCTAATGCGTTAACTAGTATACATTCTTTCCCCAAAACTTTGGCGGAGACGCACCCTGCATCGAGACGCATTGAATCATTGTTAAGAGCGACTCATGGTCTGTCGGAGTATCGCCTTGTCCTGAAGAAGGGAGAGCCGTTTACGCCTGTAGTGCTGAGGGTTCATACGGACCCCATATCAATCATTGAGAAAGTCTTGGAACAGAATCCTAAATGTTATACCAACATACAGGATCTGCTCGATATAGGATCTAATATGGTCGATGCGGGTCTTCTCACCAGTGATAAGCCAGGTGAAATGAAACTCGCCGCAGACCCATCCTCCGATCATCACACAGTCGCTCGAAGACGGATAACTGCCATGTGTGTGGATGCTGCATTAACAGAGGACGACTTCGAAACGGCTTATTCTTATGTAGTCAATCGCATTGCCTCGGATGCTGACCCTCAAACAACTGACGAGTATTCCTGGAAGGCCGCGCTCCAGGCTGGTAAGTACCGCCGCACGAATCGGACAGTAAAGCCGACGCATATTGGAACGGCCAGCGGCAATTTGGACATCAGACACCTTGAACAGCGAATCGAATGCCTTTCGGCAGCAGTGCGTATTGCTCCGCCTGCGACTCTACAGGAGATTTTGAACGTCTTCCGAAAATGTGAAGAGGAGCTCAACGCTGCTATTCAAGCGGAAGAAGCGCAGGAATCAGAGTGGGATGATCGGGGCGATCAACAAGCGATGCCTGGCGCATTCAATAGCACTGTACCTGCAGGCGTGGGCAGGCGTGCTATAAGATCTTCACGACATGTGGAAGAGGCCCCCATGTCACTGTTTGACCTGTCCAGAGCCAGCATGGCTAGAGCGCAGTACAACTTTTCAGCCTTGTCAAGTTTGCAACGCAGTGGACAATCGAGGGCAGGCGGTGCAGAGGAAGGCTCGGATGAAGCCTCCGGACAGCCACGGGTCAGGAAGAGAGATCAGCTACGAGAGGCAGCCGTTGGCACGTTAGCATCTGGCGTAGGCTGGCTTATTGGAGCACAGCCCGTGGATAGGGGTCAAGAAAGAGAATAAGAAATGCACACGAGGTAAATGATGGCATGCGAACATGAAAGTCTCTCATGATTGAAAACCGCTGCAGTGATCCTATTTCTAAATATTGCTCTATTCAATCCCGCCACTGGCTCTACAGGCCTCCGATTTAACGCATTCTTGGCTATATATACCCATTTGATTTCCTTTCCTGCATCCCGAGGCACTTGGAGGTAAAATGGATGGCCGAGTTGGTACGGCTTAGCGAAGCATAAAAGTGTTATACAGCGTTTAGCATCGTTATCTGCAGCGTTAGGCACCGGGGTTGGATTCCCTCGTTGGTTGGGATTCCCCCTTTTTTTCTCTCTCTTTACGTATTCGTTTATACATTCTCCTTTGCCCCCTTCCCCTTTGCATTGCTACGAACCTCGACTCCAGTTTGGCTGGGCACCAACCTGGCAACCCTTCCTTAGCCTACTCTTCGAAATTTAGACGTCGGTGCTAATGCTAGTCGGGCTGGTAATGTATTGTATTCGCATGATGGGATTAGAAGTCTCTAACAGCTAGTTGTAAAGGAAGCACGGCGTCAAGAATATGTCTGCCCTGCATATGAGACAGCGACATGGATACCAGACCCTATCTGTGTATCATTAACTAACTACATACACTAGAGAAAATGTTTTCCTTTCATCTAGATTCCTGAGCTCAAAACCTGCCGCGAACCTTCGCTTCTACTTCCCCGGACACAGTACAACCCTCCTCCGTTTCATTTCATCCTCACCTCACCTCACCTCACCGGTAAAGGCCCCCGGCGCGAAGACGTACGCTCATACCGTCCGATCGCCCGCCTTGCACCATCTCTCATCCCACTGCTCGGGCCGCTGCTACCACTCTCGCTCCCCTGGACATCGAAGCGCACGGACTTCGGCGTCTTCAACGATGCCGGAGTAGCAGGATAAACCGTCTCCTCCTCCTCCTCCTCCTCCTCATTATTATCATCGTCCTCATCCTCATCCTCATTCCCATCCTCGCCCGTCCGCCTCTTCTTCAGCGCACTACCCAACGACTCCTCTGTTGCAGCTCTCTTCCCCTCAGCAACCTTAGAGCGGATCTTATCTAAGAACGCAGCGAGCTTCTGTCTCTCTTCGACCGAGATCGCGCCTCCTCCATCCTCTGCGGTGTCCTCGTTGTCGTCCTTGGGACTCTCGTACAGCGAGACCGTGGGCGTGGACGGGGGTGCCCCCGTGCTTCGAGGGTACGATGGTGTCAGCGGTGTCTGAGCGGTAGTCCACGAGCGCGCGGACTTGAGGCCTGCGATAGCTGAGGTTGCGTATCCACCTGCAAACTGCTGCTCTGATCCCGGGGTGTCGGGCCCCCCTGCTTTTGAGAAGGATTGTGCGCCGGGCGACTTCAGAGGGTAATGGATCGAGGCGACGGCTTGGTTGGCGCTGGGCCCTGGCACGGACACTGACGACGGGGCAAGCGCGACCTTATTCGTCTTCCTTTTCCCCTGTCCCATGTATGTTCTAAATAGACCCCCGCCTCTTTTTACGGCCGTCGTCGTCGTCGTCGTCTTTTGCTTCTTCGCAGCAGCGATCTTGTTATCTATGAAGGAAAGTACGCTCGGCAGAGGCCGCTTCTTGTCCTCGGCGCTGGGTTTATCCGGCTGCCGCACCGGGTCGAGGGAGTACCGGACGCCGTACCCGGACTCGGCCCAGCGCGCGAGCGAGTGGATCGTCACGGGGTTCAGGCGCAGCGGTTCGCGCTTCCCTGTCCTGGCCTCCGCGATGACTCTGTTGAGCGGATCCCAGACCTGTGTGTCCACCGTGGACGGGTCGTAGACGGCTGGATTCGGCTTGCCGACGCGGTGCAGCTTGAGTCTCTCATCGAGGCGGGGGAAGCGCCTCTCTTGCTCTTCCCACGTTATCCAACCCGTCTCCATTTGGGGCTTGGGCTGCACGAACCTCGGGTCCTTGCCAGCCCATACGCCGTCGTCGTAGTCGGTCTTGTTGACGCGCCACCAGCTGGGGTCCCACACGCTTTGGTCTGGGGGCGGTGGTTTGTAGCCCAAGGGTTGCCTCTCGCGATCCTGTCTAGTGGGCTGCGTTTCGGGCGGAGGTGCAGAGCTTTCCTCAGGCACGATCTGTGAAAGGGGAGACGGCTTTTTCGGCATCAGCTTCTTCGTCGGCGGCTCTGGGGAAGGGTCCCCGAGCGACTGTGGACTCGGCAGACCAATATTCTTAGTCAAAACATCCTTCAAGAGCTGTTTTTCTTGTTCTTTTAAGAACTGCGGTGAGGCCCTTTTGCCCTTTCCCTTTCCCTTTCCCTTCTTTTGGGGGGTCGATGGCGGCCAATTAGTCCCTGTACTCGGTTTAATCGTCTTTACGTTGGTAGTCTTATTAGGCGGAGAGACCTGGAAGAACTTGAGGATCTCTTTCGCCTGGCTTGAGAGGTGGCTCGAAGAATCATCATCGTCAGTGTCGAAATCTACCTTATCAGACGATGCTGGCGTTTGAGATGGCGTGGGAGGTAACTCGTATAAGACATTCGAGACAGTAGTAGCGAGTATGTCTGCCCAGTCCCTGACGCCGTCTTCGTCATTTCCAGCCGCAGCCAACATGCCGCAAACAGTTAGCTTGATGTCGTCCGAGATATCGTTAAAGCTGAGACCAGCGATCCCACCAGAGTAGTAGTCATCGCCATCGTCATCATCATCGTACTTGTCATCGTCTTCATTGTCGCTATCGTCGTCGCGACCAACAGCACTATCTTCATCCCAGAAATAAGTATCGTAGACGAGAGCCATGGCCGCCACGACATCAGCGTCGTCGTCGGTGAAAGAGCTATCGCTTGCACTGCCGCTAATTGTAGTCTCCGGCCCTGTGGTCCGACTGCTGGCGTAGATCGTGGAGGGCGTCTGAGAGCGGGAGTGGGCCCGGTACTGTTTTTCGCGATTCGCCCAATTACGGAACGAGCGGGCCATGGCTTCAGTGGCACTCAAGCCCGACTCACTGCGGGCATCGAGAGGCACATGCTCCAAGCGTACGGCGGTGTCAGCACCGGGGACATTGTGGCCTGACTGGTCGGCCGTGGTGACCTCGCGGTATTGCTTGCCCAAGGCTGCGGCAATGAGCAACTGGTGCGAAACACGTCGCACACGGCTGCGCAGAGAACGTTCCTTCGCCTCGATCGCCGCATTGTGGGCCCGTTCCCTGTAGGCCGCCTCGGACGGCGACGGAGTCGGGTCTTCCACCGGTAGCCCCACCTTCTTGCGCTCCTCTCGTATCCACTGCCGATTTTTCTCGATCTCTGCCCATTTCGCCTCTTCTGCGGCCTTCTTCTTCTCCCCCCTCTTCCGCCGGGTTTCTGCGCGCTTGGATACCCAACCTTGCTTTTGGGCCGCTATAAGTTTATATTCGACCCCTGTTAGCAAATACTTCTCTTATGTATAGGTTGTTGGGTTGGGTTCTATATCAATGACTTTTCGTAAAAGGAGTACCAGAGACAGGGGGGAAAGGGGTACCAGTAAATATGGCGAATGGATGAGCATATAAGCAGCATATTCTGGGAGAGTACAAAACACACACACACACACATATATATATTATATGTAGCGCCTTCACATACCTTTCAGATTCAAGCCTAGTTGCTTCAGATTATGCTCCGCCACGGCCTGATATGTCCGTAGAATGGCCAACTCTTCCCTCAACTTCTGCACTTTGTCGGGTTCCATCTTGATTACCCCCATGTTGGTCCTGACGATGTCTGAGGATCACTTGCTTTTTACGCTCTGGTTAGGGGAGCGATCATATAACACTTGTGTAGACTGCACAGGTAGGCTGATAGTCGATCGCCCATAAGCGCTACGAAGAAATGGCCGATGGAGAAAGGATCTAAAAGGACAATGAGCAAAGACGTCGTCTAGATCTCAATAGGATTTCAGGCTTCTTGTCCATGGGCAAGCCCTCTACAATTTCAGGCTTTGTTCTTGTGTTTCCTTTTTCGGTATATGGCCATGAACCCCAGTGGACGTTTCCGGAAAGGGCGCGTGTTATCGTTCTTGGACTAAGACAAGGACAGATACACTCTCAGTTCGGTGTAGGCTGCACTTTCCACCTCCCATGAAGAGAGTCCTGGCATTGATGGAACCGGAAATGGACTCAAATTACAGGATTTCTTAATCCATTATTCTGGTTCTTATAGTTGACGTATAACAATTACAGTGTGCGATTCAGGTTGACCACAAGATGTTCTAGGATATAGGTTATAGGCAATTTCATTGTTGGTATGGTACTTCAACGACCTATCCCGTCTATGTGTCACAAACCTTGGTCAAAAGTTCTTTTGCGTACCGTTTCTCGAGCCGAGCTATTGAGAATTGAAATACGAACAGGCTCGAGCCCCCCGTCCCCCTCCTTTTTTTTTTCAAGGAATTTGGAGATTCCTCTGCATGTTCGACCCGCGTTAGTGTACGGGGTCGTGGTCATGTTTAAAGACGTACATATACCGATTTCGGGTCCATGTGTCCCTAAAGTTGACTTCCGTGGTATTCAAACAATTCATTATTAGTAATTTATGATGGAGGGGGAAATACTTTACCTATTGGGAGTCAGAATTTGATTGCTCCATCAAGGAGTCGATGAGCAACAAAGTGTCGAAAGGCAGGCAGGTCCCAAGGCATGAAACGCGAACTGGTGCAATTTGCGAGCGCAGCACCACTAGAGGGCCAAGGTGTTACAGCGGCCAGACATCGTTATACAATTCAGTAATTTGTTGAAGGACGAAACTTTTGGTATATGTTGGCAGTAGCGACATTTATGGCGTGTGTCAATTGGTAGATTACGGTATTAGAGTCGAGTCGATTCAATGGTGCACCTTTTGGAATGATCAATTACGTGTTGCATTCTGCAGGACCACCAATGCAGAGCTGTCTCGAATATCTGCTCCGGCATATGTTGCTGAAGGCTGGCTCAGTCGTCATGCTCGTCAAGCTGGAAAAGTAACTCCGGAAGAAATAATGATACACGTGAAAGGCTGAAAGGCCGATTCCGAACCCACGGGAGAAAGAGGGCTGTGGCGAAGGCGGACCCAGGGGTGTTGGTGGAGGTGTTGTGCATGTGTGGATGTGCAGTTGTCCTAAACACTTCCTCCAAGAATATCCCTGACGGATTCCTGCGACAAATAGCAAGGTTGCGACTAGCACGGGCCCATTGCAGCCATTGCAGCCATCGCAACATCCTAATCTCTCCCCTTTTGTAGAAACAACATGTCCGAAATCAAGAGCATAACAAAAGAAAAGCAAACGACGAAAAAAAGAAGGGAAACAATCGAAATAAAACACATGTTACTTGAAGCCTTTTCCATCCTTGTATACCTGCCGAAAGCAAACTCCTAGAGATCGCACTTAATGGTATCCTTAGAATCTGCATGACTGAAAAGATTGCGAACCAATTAGACTCGAGTTTCTTAGACGTTGTGAATCCGATGCCCTTCGAGGACAAGAAAGCTTCCCGGATGTTGGAACTCGAAAAATTGTCAGGTCATGTACTGTAATGCCGGTCGCCGCCCAACTACGGGGCACCAGCGTAGGGTTCACGACCGTCGTTTCGGGGAGCAGGTTCACCGTAGCCAGAGGCAGCGGGGTCACGAGCCCGTTGGCCATCACGGTCAGGGCGGTCGTAGCGTTCTCTTTCGTAACCAGGGCCACGTCTCTCATCACTACCGCGAGGGCCATACCGTTCACGATCCTCACGCGGACCTCCGTAACGGTCGACGCGACCATAGCTGTCATCGTTGCGCTCACGGCGGTCATACCCGCGATCATGGCGTTCCTCTCTACCAGCGCCACCACTATAGCCACCTCGCTCTTCACGATAGCTGCGGTCATATCCTCGGTCCTCACGGTAGCCACGGTCACCGCGGTCTTCATAACGGGGGCGATCGTAGCCGCCGCCGCCGCCGCCGCTACCACCTCCACGATAACGATAAGGATCGTCGCGACCGCCGTAGCCTCCACCATAATGACCACCGCCACCGTAGCCGCCACCATAGCCACCGCCACGACGACGGTCGTCAAAGCGGGGACGTCCGTGCTCTGTAAAGGAAAGTTAATACAGTGAACTGGGACAGAGAAATCCGATTACCAACCTCTTTTAGGCGGGCCGAAGTATTTTCCAGGGGTCGGAGTTCGAGGCCGAGCACGTCGAGCCTTTTCAATGCTAAGAGAACGTCCTTCTATCTCCTCATCTTGAAGGCCCTCCTTGGCAGCATCAGCTTGTTCGGAGGTGACCATCTTGACGAAGCCGAAGCCTCGAGATTCCTTGGTGTGGGGATCTTTCATGATCTGACACTTCTCAACTTCACCATATTTCTCAAAGAGACGTGTCACTTCAGCTTCTGTGAGGCGGGGATGAATTCCAGTAACGAAGAGGTTAGATCCAGGATTGACGGAGCCATCCTCGTCTTTGTTGCCCTCGTCTTTGGGAGCTCTATTGGCGAACATAGTTGTTAGCTAATGATGTGACGGGACTACAGGTGAATGAAGAGGGATAACGCAAAGCATTGTTTCAGTAGTAAGCAGGAGTCGCTTACCTAGAAGCCTGAGCATTGCCGGGGGACGCAGATCGGCGGCGAGAGCTGTCGATGCCGTCGTCGCGGGAGGCTCGGGGAGAGGCGCTGCGCTGTCACGCTCGTGCGGGGGCCGTCATCTGTGGGAAATGGAAGACAAATAATCAGCGAGACCGCGGTGGGCTGACGACGCGTAGGCGCAGTTCCGGGCACGACGAAGACACGCGGACAATGTCACTTACCATCGTAACGATCTCCGTTAGCGGTTTCGTAATCCATTGTAGTGGTTGCCATGGTTGGGCAAAGAGAGGCGTGCACTGCTAAGTGTGATGGGATAGGTAAGTCAAGGCTCTAGCGGCAAGTAATAAGGTAGTGCGCAGGGTACAGGATTAATTCGGTCGAAGGCGCGCGCAGTGAAGCGTTACAAATCTTGTGCGTATGTGAGGTGTTTGTTGAGGGAGTGAACAGTGGAGATGCACGAAGAGGAAGCAAGCGAGGATGACGCGGTTGGGATAAAGTTGAGAGTTGATAGCACCGAAGTTTTCAGGTTCGCATACCTCTGGTGATTGGTTGATTGGGAGGACACACGCGGATAGCAGGATAACGGTAAGTAGAAAGACGATGGACGAAGGAGAGGGGAGAGGGGAGGAAGAGAGGGAGAATTGGTCCAGTAGGTTCAGCTACAGGCAGAGGGTGGTAAAATTGAAGTGCACTGAAGGGAAGGTGTAGGTGCAAGGCTCTGGCTGGATACCAGTGCGTCTTGTTTTTGTCTGGGTGGTTGTACAAGGAACAATGGGCAAGGGAAGGACTCAGAGACTAAGTGCGCTGAGCCTGCCTAGGTACAGTGTATAGTGTGTACGCGGGTCCGCAGGCACCGTGGCGACGTGCGTGCGCTACATACTATAGTGCTATACTACAGTAGGCGCCTGGCTACTTAAGAGTGCCTGCAGCTTCCAAGCCAGTGCGACAAAAAAAAAAAAGCAAAGAGCGAAATGCAAAGCAAATGAAAAAAGTGGAACAGAATGAGATTGGAGGCGAATTTTAAAAACTTACCTTGCGCTATGCTTTATTGCCTTACGAGATCTACTGTTGGTATCCGCTTCTCAGATTCTCCCTATTTTGCCTTTGATTGAATTGTGTCGTCAAGCCTTTGTGGGACAGTAGAGACACGGTCTTGAAAATCGCAAATGGGTGCTGAGCCGCGCTGTTCATGCACAATGCGCAATAGGAAGAAAAAAAAAAAAAAGGGATTGGGGAGGATAGGTAGAATGGGGAGGTGGAATGGGTGGAATGGAGATGCATCGGCAAAGGAAGGGAAAAACTGGAGATCGCAGATTTCTGACCCGCCCCAAGATGCGGCTTAGCAAGCGTACCACGTACTGACTGCATATAAGTACCGCTTTAGGTAACTATACAGGTAGCTTAGTGGAGGCTCCGGGCGCATCAATGAGGCAGTGACTTTGGCAGAGGCAGACAGGTACCTATGACACTCAAGCTAGTTCTCCTATGAGTACCTACAGGTACATATTGAATATACCTTAGGTAGGTATCCATATGTGTGACTGCATGCAGAGAACCCTCAGTAATCGATAGCGATGTGCAATGTGGGCCATTCATGCCTCAGAGCTACCTCCTACATGGGTCTAGGTACATAAGCCTCCATAGGAGGTTTACATACATTAAGCACAATTGCTAGGTAGGAATACCATGCACTATACTATCATGATTACCTGGCGTGGTGGTGGACAGGTCTTCAAGATCGGTATAGTTTCCACAGAGGTTCAAGCACTTGTTATCAAGACTGTCTAGTCTTGTGTACGGATTTCCATCTAACTTACACTTGCTCTCCTAATCTAGGTAGGTGTTCTTCTTCTATGCATCTATGCTGTTACAGCTCGCCTACGTCTAGCTGATTTTCCGCCACATCAGCCGCCAGAGCTTGCTGCACGTCGATCTCGGCTGGCTTATTGGCATCGAGGAATCGAAGACCTTCCGACGCTTTGCCTTGGCACGCTCTCTCCAAGGCTAAGAACGCAAAATGCCCGCCCACCACAGGTCGCGCCATGAAAAAGATGCCCGGGAACCCGCCTTCCCCTTCTGTTTCATAGAGATCTGTGAAAGGCCGGTCTATAGCAAATTAGATGTCAGTATCATTGTTCAAGCCAAGTTTTCATCTTGATTTGCTGCTCCCCCGTAGGATGAGAGGCTTACCTGTCACCGTCTCGTTGACCCAAGCCGCCACATGCTGCAAGATCTCTGTCCGTACTTCCTTGCTAGCAACTGCGGCCGCGAAAAACTCCCAGTCGCTCTTGGTGTACAAATGCCGACTATCCAGTGGCAGCCCGTACCGCTGGACCACATTGTGGTACCAATCGCTTTGCATCTGATATATCTCATCGGGGATAAATTTGTTCGACTTGGACTTGTCCGGGTCTACATCGCCAATGGGCGCCTGGTGTGAGTCCCATGTTTGTTCCAAAACTTTTGTCGTTGAGTGACCATCAGGTAAGTGGAAACATAGAAGTGCGTCGGCAAAGAGGTTATATAGGGTAGTCCAGCTTCCCCACCAAGTGTATGCCAGCTTAGCATGAGTTTTGTCCCTCGAAAGGCCGAATCCTTGCCACTTGTCGATATAGTCGTCCGCTACGCTATTGTAATACTTGGCATCGGACTCCTCGCCGACTAAATCCGCGATGCTACTCATCGCCTTGATTCCCACAATTCCTTTGAGAGCCAGGTTGGTCTGGTTTGCTAACCAGCCTGCAAAATCATCCGTGCAGAGCTGGTTGGCTGGAATCAGGGACTCCCTGACGAGGTAGCCTGTCCATTTCTTCCAAAGCTTATACGAGTGGCGTAACCATTTCGCAGCAACTTTCTCGCCTACGGTTTCCACGTCCTTGCCTGCGTTATCCATGCCATATGCGTCAATGCTTAGTGGGCTGCCATCGGGGCCCGGCCCAAGAGGCTCCGTAGCCGGTAGCGCTTCGAAGGTAAATGCAGGTTGCGAATTGTCTCGCAGTGCGTTCGCCAATGCGAGGCCCATAATCAACATATCACCACACTCTTCGACAGGCATATACTCGTCTTTACCATCACTATGTCCAGTAGCATTGGGGAAATGCGCCCCGAGATCATGCATGCTGTAGTCGTTAGGATACTGGCCGCTTAGCTGATGCTCGAGGAGGGGTTCAAGGAGATAGGCGAGCCATTGTGGGTTTGTGTACAGGAAGAACGGGAAAGCCGGGAAGATGACATCGACGGTTTGGAAATTGCCATTCGAAGAGATCTCCTTGAGAAACAGGATAGGAGAGTCGGGGGTCCCAGAGAATTGTGTAGCTCCGAGTACTTGGCGGGCAGACAAGGCCGCGATATCTCGGTAGTCTTTGGAACCAGAAGCATAAGCGTCTCTTGCTAGCTGGTCCGAATAATTGCGTGCAAGATGGGCCGCAGTCTTATAATCGTTGTAGTGATAATGTATCATCTCTTCGGCGGTAAAGAAATGCGAGGCCCACAAGGGCCGCATTAAAGTCAGTCCTCGGGCGGAGGCGAACTGGACCACTGGGTCCTGCGTGAGCGCGAAGGTGAACACAACGCTCTCATGTCGAAGGCGAGAAGACGAGGTAGAGGATGTCGAATTCCTGCTTAGCTTGAATGTTTTCGAGAACGCAAAAATGGGCTCTTCCTCGAAGATGCCCCGATACGAATCATCGACCTCGTTCTTTAGCGAGCTCGACTCGGCAAACGTCCGGCGTATACGACGGGATTCTCCGGATTGATGTTTGACGTCGCCGGGCGCTGATACGTGGAGTGTGCCCCATTCAGCGCGGTCCTGGACTTCAGTGAAGAGTTGTTCCTCAGCCCGCGTGATGCGCCATGTCTTCAGACTTGTTGCCGAATGGCTAGCCCGGGGCTCTTGGAGCCCCCATTGGATCTTACTGCCCCTGTCGCCGCTCACCCACTCGCCATTGACGTCTAGATAGAGGCTCACATCGGTGGAACCTTCGACGAAGCAAGTGAGGTAGCTGGCGGGGAAAGCCTGTCGCAGTGTTGATGTAGGGGTGATAGGCGATAGAAACGACAAGACTATCTTTATGTCGGTGCCTTGTATAGCATATGTGAGATTAGTGGTGGATGCGTCAAAAGTTGCACCGTTGTACTGGGGAAGCGAGATGTTGTAGCTGCAATCGGTTAATTTGGCATGTGACAGTCGTTGTGAGGAGTTGGGTCGCACGCACCTTGAGCCATGATCCAGGAAGTCCTGTGGGCGGCCCAGCAAAGGATATACGGTCCGAGAATGCGGGACCGAGGCCATAATAGCGAAGCCAACCGTTTCACCTCTCCAAAACATAGGCCAGTTTTTCCACGGGGCATCTCGGGCATGCGGCAACCAGATACTCAGATAAGGATTGCGCACAATAAGCGGCAGCACAGGGGGGGTTAGAGTCGAGGCATTGGCAGAAATGGCAGCCAAAGCTGCGATGGCAGGCCAGATGCTCAGCTTCATGGCTGGTAGTAGCAGGATACTAGGCAGCTCTCATCTAACCCGCGAGCAATCTAGCAGGAAGGCAGGGGTAAAAGCGCCAACGGCAGGAATACGATAAATGATTTCTATAGCAAAATGAATTCAAGATTTAGGACATGCAAGAGGGCAATGACGGCAGCAACCGGCGTACCTGAGGCCATAGGGGGGAATTTCAACATAAGAATGCGAAGTCCGACTATGAGCTGAAGCTTGAGCTGAGGTTTAGTGGAGAGGAGAGTGAGATGCGAGACAGCTAAATCATGCAGCGGGCTGACAGAGGATCAACACCGGACATGCTCTTACCAGACCCTTACCAACCTCGAGGACAGCCCCAGAAGTGACATCACACCTTCCCATGGGGTCTTCTCTACCCCGTGTTCCAACTCACACGAGGTAGTAACAGAATAGTGCCTACCTATCTGTGTACTCCAGGCTGTGTCTTAGTCTGTATGTCGGTACGGTGCAGGCACCTACAGATTCGCAGATGCTCGGCGGGGCGACCTCCTAACAGCACATGTACCTATGTGAAAGGACTAGCACAATACCGTTACGGATGCTCTTGGTACAAAGCGGAAGCGGGGCTTCGCCAAGGTACGCGCCATGTATCTATGTACATATATATAAGTACATTGCATGCTTTGTGTGTGGATAGACAGGTTCCAGACTTCATCCAAGGTGCAAAATGCCTCCTTGGGCCTGCTATCTTCTGCCAAGAGGGACGGGTAGAGTGTTATCGAGATCTCCCAACGATTATCTCGGTAAGCTACATATGGTATTGCGAAAGCAATGTGCAGTCCGATATAGTATCGCCCGTCTCAAGTATAAGCCTGTATTTCATCCAGGTAGCGACAAATGTAACACCGCTTCTATCCAGCTTTAGCAGTTTCCAGGGGTCTGTCTCGCCTACAGTAGGCTGCCGTAGTCTGCGATGAGAGGGAAAAGTTTCCCGTTTTGTCTCGGCGAGAAACACCGAGCCTTGTATGGCCGTAGTCTGTGGACCAGGAAGCGCCAATTATTCCGCGCCAATCAATCCACACTCTCTGCTTGTTTAGGGAGTCCATCTCCACTGCCGGGCCGTACTCCTATGAGGTGTTTCGAGCGAGAGGGGTTCAACGGGTTCGCGGGGTGACGAAGGATGGGAATTGTAAAGTGAGAAGCATATTTCAGATTTAAGACTCGGATTGGCACCTTTGCCCTTTACTCACATTGTGTCGTGTGTCAGATCTACTTGTTGGCGGCAGAGCAAATACTCTCAGCATAGGGACTCGAACCAACTAGCTCACATCCGCAGAGGACCAGTTTCGATAGAGCATATCATATCCTCGTAACAACCGTACAAAATGGCGCTCGCAGGCATGGTCTTCGCTGTCACTGGTGGTGCCAGTGGGATTGGACTCGCCACCTCTCAGATCCTGTCTAAACGCGGCGCCACTGTCTGTATTGCTGATGTTGACCCCGACGCGCTGAGCCGAGCAGAGGCTTATTTCCAGCCCCTCAACGTCCCTTTCAGTATCACCAAGGTAGACATATCAAAAAAAGACGAGGTCGAGGCATGGATCAACGGAATCGTAGAGAAATTCGGAAAGCTCGACGGTGCGCCAACGTTGCCGGGATTATTGGGAAACACCACGGTCTCAGAGAAATCAAGGATCTGGATGATGACGAATGGCACAAGATTATTGCCGTCAACTTGACGGGTACCATGTTAGTCAGGCCACTATGTCTATTCTGAAGTACAACACGTGTAACCGCTTGTAGGTACTGCCTGCGGGCCGAGCTTCAAAAGATCGTGGATGGAGGTTCCATCGTCAACGTTTCTTCAGTCCACGGATTCAAAGGTATTGTACTGGGCTGTCTTGAGTAAACATGTCATATGCAGGCGATGCTAACTACCGATTCAGGCTTCGCGAAGTACGGTGCATATGAGTACGCAGTTCCCCAGATCCTTCAAGCCAAACGAAATTCAAATACTCACACATGACTTCTACAGTGCCAGTAAGCATGGTATCATTGGTTTGACTAGGACCGCTGCCAAAGAAAACGGTCATCGAGAAGTCCGAGTGAACGCAGTAGCGCCTGGCGCCATATTCACTCCTCTGATGGAGAAAGCTTGGAAGCTGAACGATTACACCCCGTCTCACATGATCAGAGGAACACCTCCTGAGCCGGAAGCTGCCATGGAGCGCCAAGGGACAGCCGAAGAGGTTGGAGCGGTAATTGCGTTTCTGTTGGGACCAGACAGTAAGTATGTGACGGGGACAATCCAGTCCGTGGATGGAGGCATGTAACATTAGGCAAAGGGGGCAACACAATGCAATACGGAAAGGTCCAGGCGACTCAGAATACATCATCTGGTTGAACGACATGATTTCGCCCATCGTCTCGAATATGCTTAAGATTCTTGTCTCGTTTCATGGGCTTTCGCATATCGTAGGCGTCTTCGCCGTGGGCTGTGGGATCGTTGACGTTGTCGCCATAGTAATCCTTGACGACGCGATAGACACTATATCCCATATTCTCGTAGAATCTGATAGCTTTCTCATTGCTCTTGCGGACGAAAAGGTCGACGAACCAGGCATCCGCGGCCTCAGCACCGGCCTCGAGCTTTTCTGTGAGAATGCGGCCAATGCCCAAGCGGCGTGCCTCGGGCGCGACCGTGAGGGCGGTGATGTGGGCGTGCCATGGAAGGTAGTGCTCAGAATGCTTGAAATAGTCAGGCGAACTCTCCGTCTTGCCCATAACTGCAAGAAAATGTTTAGAGACGTAATCTTGTGCGGTAGCGGTCTGTTCCAATGAAGACCTACTGTAACCCAGGATATTTCCTTTGTCATCAACGGCAACCTGAAACAACGACGGCCATTTAGCATAGTATTGCAAGTAAAATCCTATGTCATAGGTCTCGGTTAAGGGATCTAGATTGCATTTGGCAAAGCGATTGAGATCAGCCGGGGTGAAGGCACGGAAAGAAGTCATGATGCTGGCCGACTGATGCCGCGACTAATCCAACAGCTCTGTCAAGAATGAGCTATAGTAGACTAGACTGTGTTGAAGATGAGTTATTGTAGATGCATTCGGCTCAGACTTTTGGAATGGGCATTGGTGGGGTGGGGGTTAAGTTACCTACCTACCTAGGTATCTACCTTTTCCACATGCACCCATTGACATCGTGTCCGGGGAGGTAACCTCCACCTACCTAGGTACCTTTGGGGTAGAGTACCCTGAGGTTGGAAGTACCTACCCCTAGACAGGTAGGTACCTAGGTAGGTACTTGTAGCGAGTGTCTACCTTATGCAGGCGACGGCAGCCACTGCTTTAGGTACCTACTATATGCTATTGGTACTTATCTACTTACTTAAAAGGCTGCTTAGGTCAACAATGTACTACCTACCTACATATCGTCCTTGCAAGTTCAGCATATGATCGTCAGGGTCAAATGTGCAAGCGGCGTTAATCACGACACAGTAGAAAATCACTTGCTTTACTCGAGTTAAAGTCACTTCGCTCCATTCAACGGCATTCAGACACTACACTTGCCCCCCAAAGAGGACTCGCGGTCAACTTATCGGCCATCCATGCACTTGCCAACTCAGCAGCCAACCTACTATTACTACTGTATTTAGCTTCTCCAATATAACTGCAGCATTGTCTTATACCGGTCCCTCTCCACTCAATCTTTGGCTAACTAATTTAAAGAAATTCCCTCCATTCTCGCGACCGCATAATACCTACCCAACGTGTATTCATCTAGAGACGTTTGCGCCGACTAAGACAACTCGTAACGAACAGACCCCGCCTCACCGAGACACAACGACTTGCGCATCCGGGACTATCAAGCTCGCCCTGGTTCACAGCTTCAATACCAAGTGAAAAGGACTAAGAAGCAGCCATGTCCCGGTCACCACATACGCCGCGCCATTCGCGGCACTCGTCCAACTTCGATGCGACATACACCAGCATGAGTCCCCATACGTCCCCCAGTGTCCGACGCCAGTCCAAGTCTTCTTTTCACGAACCTCTGACCCCTCTTCGCCAGAGCATGAACGAAGCCGAGTTTCAAGAGCTTGGCGGTGGTGGTGGCGGTGTGCAAGATAATGGCCTCGGAAACCTGGCCGATGAACTGGCAGATGCTCTATCAGGGTCCGGTGATGAGGACGAGTATTACGAGGATGACTACGGGAATCATGAACACACAGGCGAGCCGCCCGATAACGTGAGGGACAGTGGTGTCGATGTCGCAAGCCAAGTGGACCTGCCCAGCAGGACGAAAATACCCAGCCTAAGTGTGCCTTCACCACCAACGCGCGGTCACCGCCGGACAGAGAGCGCCTACGACGGTAGCGAATATGGTTCCGAGTCCGATCTCGACTCGCCCGGCATGCCACCGAGCCTGGTTGCCAAGATGGATGCAGTTGAGTCGCTCGCACGAAGGGGAATTGAGAACACAGGGAGTCCCGCAGATGGTGTCTTTAAGCGAGTGACTGACGGTTTGAGGGACCTTGGCTCTCAATCAGGGGTTGAGGGCAATACAACAAGGTGAGGCTCCAAAATTTCCAGCCAAAACTGCCGAGCCAAAATCATGCTGACTTAATCCATGATAGGCTGATAACTGCGCACTCCGCTTTGGCGACACATCTAACACATCAGACAAGGCAACTTCACAATCTCACTTTCCCTCTCCTTTCGCCGCTAGTTGCTCCACCTGATCCGGAAACCATTGACGCCTTGCTACCCATTCTTTCAGGCGTCTCTAGTGACATGCCGCGACCAGCCACCTCTGCCTTCGACTCGTTAGCGGCACTACATTCAGTCACCTCAGATCTAGTGCAGACACTGAATTACCTGTCTGATACTCTCCACATGTCGCGACAGACGACCACAACCGCAACCAGGAGGCTCAGGACAGCAAAAGAGATGGTATCGGAGATGAGACGCGAAGAGGAGCTTAAAGAAGAAGGCGAGAGGTGGCTAACCAGAGGCAACTGGGGAGAAAGGTTACAGAATCGCGAATGTGCTGGTGTCTGCCGAGACGTCGTCGGTGGGTTCGAGGAGGTTTGCAACGGCTGGCGAGCGCGATTACTAGCCCAAGCCGAATCGGCTTGAAGGACGGAATAATGTCAGACTTTGGGGGCTTTAGTGATGCTTGGCTGGGAATGGTTAGAACTCACCGTTAGTACACCTAGGGGACAAGGCAGAATTTGGAGGGTAAGATACCCAACCTACGATACACTCGCTCGAACATTTATTTCCCCTTTGTGTGACGCTCTGGGAGAGCATTGAAGGCAATGGCGGCCCCAGAATAGAATTGGCGTTTGTGTATCATTAATGTGTTTTTTTATCTGATTAGGTAGAACGGGCTTTTGCATACCAAGCAGGCAACGCATTGTAAAAATCTTCAAAGCAACAACAGCCAAGATCACTCCCATATGAACACAAATCACGAGGTCAAAACCGTCCTTAGAGAAAAGTCCATTGATACTATCGTTGAAAGTCATACAATTGTATCTTGAATTCGGGGACTCCATTGCGCAAGCGTGACAAGAAGCTAAGTAATCCCAAGCCTGACTGCCTAACTTCATAGTGTTTGGCGAAAACGCTATAGTACGAAATAGCCGGGGGAAAGAAACATCCCACTTCCAGCCGTCGTGTCTGACGGCTCGTAGGAAGGGCAGTATAGAATCTGACTACCTAGCCCACAATGCCTCACTCTCCTCTGTCTTCATATTACCATCTCAGTTGCTATTGCTATCCTGGCGCAGCATCTCCGTCACGTCGGCGTCGATGCCGTCACCTCCTAGATCGGGGAAATCGCTCGTATCTTCTAGGCGTCGCTTCTTAGCACCGTTGGCCGAAACCTCGACAAACTTGGAGGGTGACCCTATGGAGGGAACTGTCTGCATAGTGGGCACGATACGGCTAGCATCCGTGTCTTCTGGAGGGAACTCGGGCGACCACTCGGGTGCCGGGTTGGGTTCTGGCTCAAATTCGTCCTCTTCCTCGTTGGATAGTGGCGTCAATGCCTCGACCTCCGGCCTGTCTAGCTCCGCGGCTGGCTGATCATCGTGGGTATTGCCCGTTGGGTACGGTTCGTCGTTCGGAAGTCCAGCCATGATGGCCCTCTCCACTTCTTCTTTCTTATCTTCTACCTTGAGCCTCTTTTGCACGACATTTTCCAGCTCGTTCTCGTCTGCTATCAGGGCATTCCTATTCGTGTCCAGAAGCTTCTGGAGCTGGTTGACCAGCTCCCTTCGTGCCTTGACGGACTGCTCCACTGCGCCCTCCGCTTGCGCCAGCGTTTTGAGTAGGCCACTCAGTCGGGCAGCGTAGACTGGAGCCGATGGGACGGTGCTGCCCGGGGCCATGAGACCCTCATAGTCTGTGTTTGCCTGGTTTATCGCAGGCTTCGTGTTCAAGGCTACCTTGGTAACTTCCTGCTGAGGCGCAACAAGGGGTGTGAGTTCCGCTGGGATCGAGGAACTTGAACCGAAGATGGAGGCACTAAGTCCGGCCTTGGCGCTGCTACCACGAGCCTTGTCGAGATCTGTTCAAAGTGAGTACAAAACTTCATGTAGGTCAAGGTCTGCGGTACCGCTTACTATCAATTCGGGCCTCAACGGCTTGCTGGATGGGCCCCTCGAAGACGCCGCGGTCTCTCCAAACATCAACCACTCTACGGATGCGCTGCTGGACATCATGCGGTGCGCCTTTGTAGGCGACAGCGACAGCCTCGGCGATGGCAGGCGAAAACGAGACAAGGAATTCCTCCTTACGACGGGCCTTGCTTTGCTGCGCGACTTCTGCAAGAGCATGTCAGTAAGGATTAGTCGCATACATGGGGGGCCAGTTTGCTTCAGGCTTACCGTTTGCGAGGTAGATGAGGCTCAGGCGTTTGTGACTTGAAGAATCCTTCAATTTCTGCAGCCAGAGCTGGGCTGTGCGGTCTGCATGGCGCCTAACGACAAACAGTCAGCATGTTATGGGAGTGGGCAAATGGCGACAGGAGCAAAAGCAGATCATGGGATACTGCAGCTACTGCCGAAGCTAGGTGAGATAACTATACCTGTAGAACATAATCCATTGAGCTACGCTGACGATGCTGTCTTGCGTCTCGGACAGAGATGAGAGCTTAGCAAGGACAGCATCATCGTTGTACGCCATGGCAAAGGATCCTCACGTATCAACGCAAATGCGACAAGCGTCTGCTCTGTCTGTTGGGCGGAAGAATACAAGATACGGTAAGGTAAGGGATGCCGTTAGTCACCCAAACTCGTATCAACGTAGACGAGTGAGACGGAATTTGAGTGTTTGTTTGTCCCAGGCGTTTGTTAGATGAGAGAGTTTATTCTCAACAGTCAACAACAATCTACAGGTGAAGTCGCAAAGGCTCATTCAAGCTGAACAAGGCAGTGCGAAGCAGATGGCTGATTGATGCTGACTCTAGCTACTGTGCAATATCCCCCCAGAACTAAGGTGCCCTCCCAATCCCGCTCAGGTTTCGAGTCGAGATGAAGTCAGTGTTGATGTGCGATGACCATGCGCGGTGATGATGACGACCTATTTAAAGTAGCTTTGAGCCTGACTCGCATTCACAAGAGGCCGGAAACACGAATCTCCTCGTTGTAATTGAGTAGTCTACTAGCAGTGATAGATGGTTACCGGGAAACCAGATACACCTTGAAAGCTAAGTGTAAGTAAGTTAGGTAGGTTAGTAGGCAGGTATTGAAGTCGACGTGAGCTGTAGGAGCTAATGGGTGCACGTGATGATAGGGCGAAGCTTGTATGAGGCCAGATAACGCGCGCCAATAAACCCGTCTCGCCCGTGAGGTTGCTGCTGACGTATCTGCAGTAGGCAGGAGGTACGTACCGTGATTAGGACAAGGGGTTATTTCAGGTCTAATCCAGTGCTAAATAATTTAGCACTGTATGACCGGCACTCGAGTGGGCACCTGAGCTTACCTAACGCATAGCTACCTAGGTGGCAGATGCTTAGCATTCACTGTGTCTAGACTGTGATCATACCTGGTAACCTAGGTCGCCAAATGCTGCATCAAGGATGTTGACCAGTGCAACCATCTTCAAACAATCGTATTGAGCTCTGTCTGGTCCCTTTTTATTTACCTTCATCTCCAACACTCCACGACGCTCTTTACTACGCCACCGAAGTATACAACGATAATTCTCGTCCACGCTTCCCCATCACACTCCTTTCGCCGAGCCATTAACCACCGATATCGATATGGCCGACCGCTTCCCATCTCTGGACGACTTCGACTCGGGTGGTAAGTCTCAGGCGGCCTTTTTATATAATCAAGACGCCCATACTTACAATCTTGATGCATAGCACAAACCGACATCAAGGAGGTCGGTTCGCCATCTGCCGATGACTTCTTGGCCCGCGAACGGGCTCTTCTAGGAGACGATGCGACACAGTTCGCTACTGGTAACGAAACTGCTGCTCTAGCCGACCCGTCGGATGACCTACTCGGAGGAGACGACAACGCTGCTGGCAGTGCGCAGTTTGAAAGCCAATTCCCTGAGCTCGGCTCCAACGAGGTACGTCTAGAATCCACTAGGATCCTCTACTGCATACATCTTGGAGCTTTGTTTCTGATCATTTTAAACAGCAAGTCGGGCCTGGGGGCAGCATCACCGGCCCCTCCGTAAACTACAACTCTGGCTATGGTACCTACGTAGAGGAAGAGCAGGAGCCAGAGGTCATCAAGCAGTGGCGCGAAAAGCGCGACGCCGCCAACGCGAAGCGAGCAGAGGAATTTGCACAGCAGAAGGCCCAGACGATCAAGGAGGCTCAGGAGAATATTGACGAGTTCTACGAGAACTACAATAACAAGAAAGACAAGATGATTGCCCAGACCCGCAAGGAAGAAGAGCAATTCCTGGCTAGCCGGGATGACACAACGTCCGGCGGCACGAGCTGGGAGCGCATCGCTAAGTTGGCGGACGTCAGCGGCAAGGGACCAAAGGGTGGCGCCAGTGGCTCGGGCAAGGAGCGCTTCCGCGAGTTGTTGGTCAGCCTACGAAAAGACGAGAAAGCGCCCGGCGCAACGGGCTACTGAGCGCAACCCGCACTATAATTTGCAAGTACATATTGTTTGGTCCAGATTGGTTGGTGGGCAGAATAGGCTCATCATCACATCACGATTTATGACGACCAAACGCCGGGATCTTTCAGGTTGTATTTTAGACAAAGTCGAGCGCATGACGACTAATTCAGTTTGGCATCATCGTTGGCTCTATCCTGTGGTGTCATGGCGTAAATGAATTCCAGGAATGATTCGGTTAATGAAGCCAAAGAAAATAGAGATTAGGGAGCTGGTGGTAATATGAGCACTCTTGTAGTGAATGGTTCTATTGATGACCTAATGAAACATTTGCGTGGGCGCGCGTGTCGGCTTGTATCATACGACCCTCCATTTCTTCATATACAATGCGTTCGCTTCTTATGCCTTGCCGAACCAGGTGTTGTAGCCCAAGATCTTGCGGCCCATCATGTACAGGGAAGCTAAAATTGGATTGTCAGAAATACAGAGCAGTGAGAACAACGTCGTTGGGAACGAACCTCCGAAAGTACCCCAAAGGAGGATTTGGTAGGGGACCATCAGCGCGGTGCTTCGGGGGTTCTGCGTCATATTCAGTCAATCGAGAGGCTCGGCGCCGGCAGAGGAATACTCAAGAGGTATAGTAGAGGACGTACGATCTGCCACAGACGGGTGTGCTGCTTGTAGGCTCGCTGGTAGAAGCGCTGGTGCTGGGGCACCTTGTTAGGGGCGTTAACCAGACTACGTTGCGTTGCTCGTTAGCATAACTCGGGTGTAGAGCGGCAGAGGAGCCGGCGGGCTGGAGGATGCGGTGCAGGCCATTGGCCCATCAATCGTCGGGTGAAGCACTTCTATCCCTTCGAGCTACGGTGTACGTACCCCATTTTGAAGTTTGGCGGCGAGTGTATCGAAGGTTATGCGGAATCGAAATGCGCTGGGGGGTTGGAATGACAGAGCTATGTTGGAGCTTGAACCAGAGTCAGGCGTCACTAGATATGGTTCGATTGGACGACCGGCGATTGGGTAAGCAGTCGTCTATTCCTCGGTTAAATTCAAGCATGTACATTCACTTCCTTATATCCATAGGTAAGCATACGTGCGTGCCTATGTACTTACGTGGCTATTGTGGGGCTATCGGGGCGTTGTCGTTGTGGCTCCAAATCGTGGCTGGCTACAAAGAGCCAATTGCTTATTATACGCCTCCTAGGTGAGTGAACGTCGCAATATTAATAACTACGTCGTTATCTAATTCTCTCTACTGTTACGACGTCTGATAGCATCTAATATTTCGCTGATATGGTCGTAGAGAGTATCAGTCAGTAAAAGTTGCTATCCTAAGCACACAGTTTGGGAATAAGGTCGATGTCGATGATGAGCATTCGTGGGCTGGAGAGGCTGAATACCTGGATGTGTACCTTTTAAGGATGACCTGTAAATGGGCAGATTCCCGACCTAGTGCCGTTTTATCTTTTTGTTGGTGGTTTTGTATTTTGGAGCTAGATTACTATTCTGTAAGAGCTAGTCTCATGCTACGACGTTCCAACGGTGATGTCCTAATCACCGTGACACGAGCTGTGTAATGATGTCTTCCGAGCTTAAGGGCACCCAGTGGCTGATATCTGTGATGCTTGTAGATGCGGCTGTGAATATTTTACTAATTCACTTGAATTCTCTTTTAAGGCAAGAAAGGTTAAAGACGTAACTACAGGGATATTTGTATTCGATTTAACGGGTCGTAAACTGGGCCAAGCAACTATTCCACGTCTTCATGAAGACTCCTTATTTATATTTTGTGAGGGCCTTGAACGATATTGATACAGAGCTTGTGGTCGTGCCATACTTATGTGAACAACGGTCTGTTACTTGCTATCGAACTGACTTAGTCTCCCAATTTTCGGAAAACCAGCTTCATCTTACTCAGGCTACACTATAAATCGCAAACATACGTTCTCCGCCGTAGTATAACGCACCCCCCTAACCATGAGGTAGTGTACCCCTCACAATATCGGGATTACCGGGTGCGGAAATCTAGTCGCCCGCTGTGCGAGACCGCCTCGTCAACCTAGATGTTTCTTTGGTTATTATCAGGGTGACGTAGTATAGCAGAATCATCGAGGTCGAGATCTGTCTGTCAGAAGATATCAACTAACGCCACCACCTTCACTCGACGAATCGAGGATTATAGTACTACCAAGCGTAAGCGCCATGACATTGAGATAACTAACAATACTGAGTTAATTGTGGCAAGGCTGTGGTCACTGCCTAGGAATCACAGAATGAGCAGCCATCTACTCGCACTCCTCCATTTCGTGCCACCAGATCTCTTCCTCTACGTCAAACGAATTACGCGTGATCACGTAATTACCGGGCAGGAACACCAAGGATTGTTGTTGTCACACAGAAATCTAGCCGTGGAGGACAACCTACCGTAGCAAACAGATGAAAATTTAGTACGCGGGGATATAAACTGATTTATATTGCCTTGACATTTTATTCCACATGTAGCACGTCTTACTGATCCTGCCACCCGCTTCATCTAAGCACATTTCTTCTCCCCCCTTTTAAGCATCGAGTTTGCCTTCTAATAGGAGTCGGTTTATGAGGGTATAGCAAGACTTCTTGTTTCTGCCCAATTATTAGAGGAATTCAATAAAAAGAGGGTATTATCTTTACTTTCACTGACTATATACATTTTCAATTCGTTTACGAACACAGGCGATAATTTTCTAACACCAGCTCCGGCGCCATGGGTACGTTTCCCTAGTCGTGATATCGCCGTAGTTTAACTCAGAGAACGAGAACGGTTGTTAACGTATTTGTCACACAATCTAGGTAGTTGCGGTGTCAGCGAGTGTGACAGAGATGCAGGAAGCTTCTACTTCTGCCACAGCCAGAGATGTTTTAGAATTCTGTTGTAGTCCGCACAGGACCTCTCATATTTTTCTCGATCTATTCTAATACAGTAATTATCACCAGATAAATGTTTAGTCACAAAGTGTAACAATGCCAAATACGGGGCCTACTTCTGTCCAAATCGTAAGTGTCAAGTATCAAGCTACCTTCCATAATTATACCCCTATCATTTTTCCGGAAAACATGGTATTAAAATGGCCATGGCAGACCAGTGCAAGAAGTGTAGTGGTCAGTCTGTAGATAGTAGAGATTGTGATGACTGTAAGAAATAAAGTCATCTAAAATTCCTATATTAGTGTCAAGTATGCCGATTTCTAATTTCTTTACCTGTTATATATAACCCTCTATCTTTTTTAATTAGAGGCTTTCTTTTAAAACCTATTTTATTACTTAATTTAAAAGTTTAAATATCTGTTACTTGATTTCGAAGTTTACTCTTTTTGATAAATACTTTATTATTTAGTTCTTTTAATTCTTTTTTTCTTTTTTTTCTTTTTCTTTTCCTTTTCTTTTCTTTTATTTTAACTATTTATATTCCTACTAATAGTAAAAATACTATACGCTTATTTAAACTTATAACACTATTATAT